>RXID01021590.1:321779-456502 GCA_005019695.1 Trichopus zeylanicus subsp. travancoricus
CCCCCACCCGCCACAATCCCTCTATATGTTTTCTCGATTTTTAATGATTTTGAATTAAATTTAAACTAATTTTTGATGTATGCAGGGTTACCAAAGTATGTTACTGTCAACGTAGATGACATTGAAGCTACTGAATTTCAAGAAGATGATGAGATATTGTTGGAAACCTTAAAAACCAGAGGCTTAATTAATCCTTCTAGAAGTGAAAGACGTCTACCTTCGAAAGCAAGAATGGAATCTAACATTTTGATCTAGATGCAAGTTTAACAATTTCTGTGATCTAATGAAGTCATTTTTTTTTTCCTTCTAATTTTTATATAGATACTAGGCGATGGGGATCTAACTGCCAGGTTGAACATAAAAGCATAGGCCTTTTCTGCAGTAGCAAAAGAGAAGCTTGAGGCTACAATGCTATGTGGGGAAATTAGGGCAATACACCTTAAAGTAAGAGATTTTTGATAAATGTTATTTGTTTTCTACTTCATTTTGGTGAGTGACATATATAAAGAATTGTCTTCTGCCATTTGATATGGGTCAGGATTGTGCTGCATAATATTTTTGTGCGTAGTACACTTAGATTCCTATGCAGAAAAAGTGTTGGTTGTTGTTCGCAAATATCAAGCAGCAATGGGTGTTTTTTGCAATTTGAACAAAATGATAGTTTTTCTGATGTTTTAGTTGAGATAGTAGGGAGTTGTATGTAATTTCAAAAATATAAGGAAGTTTTTGCAAATATGAAATTTGTTGGAGGTATTAACGACATAGGTCACATGGAGTAATATGCCATTTTTGCAAATCAATGAGCGCCCTAGCTTTGTGGATGCAATGATGTAAAGAATAATCTAATCTTCACATCGAGTATGACTCAAACTAATCACTTTACAAACAAACTGAAATCCAAGAAAGCAATATCCTGGCTAGGTTGTGCATTATTCGGTTCAAATCGAATCGAAACCAAAGAATGGATTCAGTTCGGGTTATTCGATTTTCGGTTTCGTTCGGTTTTGAAAAAAAACAAATTTTCAATTCGGTTTCGGTTTCGATTTTTGATTTTAAAAAATCATAAAAACCAAATCGAACCGAATTACATATTATATATAAATATATAATTTTCATTTTCATTTTCATTTTTTCAATTTAAATATAATTAAATTTAAACTGAAAAAATAAAATAGGTTTAAATTTTTGATTTTCGGTTTAAAATTTCAAATTACAAGTTTAATATTTATATATTTATAAATAGACCCTTAAAACATATTTATTTATAAATAAGTCCAAATTTTATTATTTTTTAAATAAAATTTTACAAAGAAGACATTAAAGGTCTTAAAACTTGAAATTTGAAATTACAAGTTTCATATTTGCACATTTACAAAATAGACCCCTTGAATATTTTTTTTATAAATAAGTCTAAATTTTAATCATTTTTAAAATTAAATTTTATAAAAAAAATATTAAAGGTTTTAAAACTTAAAATTTAAATTACAAGTTTAATATTTGTATATTTAAAAATAGACCACTTGAATATTTTTGTTTATCAATAAATCCAAATTTTATTTATTTTAAAACTAAATTTTATGAATAAATCATTAAAAGTTTGAAAACTTAAAATTTAAAATTACAAGTTTCATATTTGTACATTTTCAAATTGATCTCTTGAATATTTTTTTTATAAATAAGTCTAACTTTAAATCATTTTTAAAATTAAATTTTACAAAAAAGACATTAAAGGTTTTTAAACTTAAAATTTAAAATGATAAGTTTAATATTTGTATATTTAAAAATAGACCACTTAAATATTTTTATTTATCAATAAGTCCAAATTTTATTTATTTTAAAACTAAATTTTACGAATAAGTCATTGAAGATTTGAAAACTTAAAATTAAAATTACAAATTTCATGTTGTAAATTTATAAATAGACCCCTTGAATATTTTTATTTATAAATAAGTCTTAATTTTTTATCATATTTTAAATAAAATTTTATAAAAAAAAATATTGAAGGTTTTAAAAATTAAAATTTAAAATTAGAAATTTAATATTTATATATTTAAAAATAAATATTCGAATATTTTTATTTATAAATAAGTTTAAATTTTATTTATTTTAAAATTAAATTTTATGAATACAACCCCACCACCCGTCCCCGCACCATCGCCGGCCCATGGCCGCGCCCGCGCACCCACCTCGGCCATCCACTCCCGCGCGCTGGACTCGGCCGTCCGCTCCCCGCACCCTCGACCGTCCCAATAATCCAAAATAATTCTGTAATTTTGAAAAACGCATAGGAAAAATGCAATCTCATCGAGAACACAAACAATCTTGGAAATTCTTGAGTTGCCAGCAAAACGCATCCCAATCTCATCAAGCACATCAAGCAATATTACGATTTCAAGCACATCACAGACATCCAAATCAAAAAAAAACCAAGCAATATTAATAGAATCCACATGAACCCCTAGATCTAAAACGAGAAGGAAGGAAGGCAGTGGCCAGGAGTACCTGTTCGTCCGATGACGAAGGAGCTACAAGAGGGGTTGGATGCTACAAGTGAAAATGGAATGGAGGCTAATAGCAAGAGCGCTTTGGCGAAGCAGAGAGGGACTGGGAACTGGTGAGGGGCACGGTGTACTCTTCCCGTGAAGAAAGTTGAAAGTGGAGGTGGGGTTGGCTGACGGAGGTGGAGAGCCGACGAACAGGAAGCTTGCGAGCAGGGAGCCGACTGGCGAACAGGAGCCGGCAGAGTCAGCTATCGGCGAGGAGATCCCTGCGAGGGAGAGGACAATCGAGGGGGAGAACTTCTTGTCGGGCTGAATTACCAGGTAGTATAGACTCATTAGCTGTGCTACCTAATTAGCGCCACTAATGAGTAGTCGTTACCGGCACTGACAAGTTAGCACTGGTAATGAGTGATTCTTAGCGGCGCTAAAATTTTAACGTCACTAATGAATGATTAGTAATCGCGCTTTGTTAGCATTGCTAATATGTTAGCGCGAGTATTAGCGACGCATGAGTAGCACCGTTTATTAGCACCATCAATACTCGTTATTATTGTAGTGACTTCTGTTCCACAATAATTAAATAAAAATATTCATGCAAAATGCTGTAGACCTCTTCCTTTATTTCCGATCTGAAAAGACGGGAAATTTGATACAAAAGTCACAGAACAAAGAAAAGCCAGACTGAATGAGAAATATCTCTATAAGAAAGTCCTCACTTTCCGTTTTCGCAAAGCAACATCTATGTTCAAATAATTGCAATGAGCTCTGGATGGTGATCCAACCGACTCTTGCTTGAGCTGAACCTTTAAAACTTCCATACACATTGTTTGTGTTGATATCCTGTTTAAGCCAGTAAAGGATCCAAACATGCCATGGAGAAGAAAATGCTTCTTTCCTAACATTTCTGCAAGTCACTTTTAGGTCTTAACCGTGCTCCAACCATGCACTTCACCAAGTCTCATCCTTTTGAACTTCCTTCTGATCCAAGCTGAATCGATACGTCTCCCAGCCTCCATGAACAATGTTTGCCAGTTAGCATAATAACCTGAATGCAACGGGTCCGTGCCAAACAACTTTCCAGCTACCGGCAATCCTACTTCAAAGTTACCTTGAGCTTGACAAGCTCCAAATAGCGCACCCCCAAGCACCAAGCACCAATGCCAGGGTTGATGGGCATCATTTCCATGAATTCATATGCCTCCTTATTAATCCCTGGTGACCGAGAAAGCCAATAAAACTAGATAAATGCTCCTTGCTGACGTGATTGAATAAGCTTATGTCATTAGACCCATTTATTATTGTCCCTTCTCCATTTTTTTATATCGTTATAATGTCAAATGTGATGAATTAGTATTATATCGGATATTAGATAAATTAAGTCCAATATATATAGTGAAAAAAACTCATATTTCATGAATTTAAATTTTTTTGAATGATTTGGTGTTCGACTCACTATATTATTTTGATTTAACACTCTTTTGACTCCCCCAACAAGTGATATCAGAGTTTCAGATTCAAATATGTGCAAACTCTTAAAATCAAAATTAGCATAATAATGCAACTGAATTGAGTCGCATATTATTTTTATCAAAAAATAATTGAAAATTGTGACAAAATTTTTTTAGTACGGGTCACACAGTAGAATTGATTGTGTACTGTGATGATACGACTGAATTAAGTCATATATTAATCTCTCTTAAAAAAAATTAAAAAATTGAGACAAAAACTTATTAATATGGGTCACATAATAGAATTAATAGAGTAAAAAAGTTTTTGATTAAGAATGTTAAAATTAGTGTGATCAAATCACACCTTAAGGAGAATATTGTTATAATACCATATGCAATGAATTATTCTCATATCGAATATTGAATAAATAAAATTATATATATATAGTGAAAAATATCCGAATACCATGAATTTAGGTACTATTTGGTTTGGGATTAGGATCGGATTAATTTTTCTAAAATTATTTTTTTCTTGCAAAATTAATATTACTTATTTTTCACTATTATTAAATTAAATTATTATAAAAAATTAAATAGTTTATTGAACTTTAAATTATTGCAGCGTTAATTTTGATAAAAAAAATATTATCTTATAAAAATGGTTCACTAGTCTTGATTCTGATTTTGATTCCAAACCAAACAATGTCTTAAGATTTTTGAGATAGTTTGATATTCAGCCCACTATATTATTTTAATTTAACACCCTTCTCATTTTCTCAATATAACATAACTGCATAAACAATGTGATAATTAGAAAAGTAACCATAGAAGGCCTGATCCTTAACTGCCGCATTTGGGAAAAGAGATTGCTGGCTTCCTCCACATTTCCATTCATTCCATAAATGATTTTAACATCCATCTTATCAAAAATCAGCTGAGCCGTGTTCAAGACACAGCATTTTGCATATACAGCTAACAGTGAAGTTCTGATATATCCATCTGATTCACAACCATTTTTACATATAATTGTGTGCCCATTGAGCAGAACTCAATGATCCTAGACCTGCACAGACGGGAAGAAGACAAAGCATGGTAAATGAATCAGGCAACACATTCTTGAGCTTCATCAGATGGAAAACTGACAAGGCCCTGCCATATAAGCCATGATAAGAATACTCTGACATCACTGTATTCCATGTAACTGTCCTATCTTTGCTAGCTCTGTCAAGTAGCAAATTTGCCTTGACAAAATTATGAATCCTATGTACAGGACAATCAAAGCATTGGCAGCATATTCATCATGAACAAAACCTGATTGAGCTGCATAGTCATAAACATAGTTTGCTTCACTCGCATCCTCTCTCAGCAATAACTTCTATAGAGCCTACTACAGATGATACATGTGGGCAACAATGACATTTCTACAAATAAACGAAACAATGATAGGGATTAAGTTAGAGATGTGCCCTGGTAAAGGCAACCTAGATTTACAATTTGTCAAGTTATTTAGCATCGGCTAGATTTGTAAGTGCCAAATCCCATGACTTCTTGCCAGCATCGTATTGATGGAGCAATGTATTTGCTGATGCATTTTTTTGAAGAACCATGAGCATCAATGGTCACATCTTGCTCTGTTGGAATACATCTTTGGGAAATTTATCCATGAATTGGTGACTTTGATCCCTCAGAGGATCCAAGCCAGACTCTTTCTCAGCAAGAAATCTGGCAAAACGTGAGCCTCTTCCTTCTTTGTTCTGTGATGATAACTGTGGTTGTGAAGATGCTGGGGGTGCCAGTGCCCACACAGAAGCAAGAAGTTCATTTGGTTTATCTAAAACTTGTAAAATTGAAACATCCTTCTTATCTGTAGGTAGAAAGCCACAGATCAGAGGAAAAATTTGTCATTAACAAGAAATAAATATTTGAGCAGTCTAACCAATTACCTGAGAACATGAAGATGGGTCTAAGAGCAGCACAAGATATGCTGAAATTCAGATGTGGTACGGTAGCTCCTCCAGCATGCTTTGCATTGCTGCAAAAGTGGAAAGATGATCATGAGTTTCAAGAAATGTTTATTTTTACTTTTATGATAGCTTGACAGATGCAGCATCATCTGTAAAACATGCTGAACCATTTCAAAGCAACTTTCAGAGCATGATGACTTCTAAATATTGTTAGGATCTATGAAGCGAGCACTATGAGTTTTGCAGAACTTCTTTTCAATGCAAATTTGCTGATAATTTAAGTAAAAAAACTTGAAAATTTTAAACCATAACAAGAACTTTAGAGGATGGAGTTTAAATGGAGCAAGCCTCGTGATGTATACTTGAGATTCAAGGTCTGAAAGAATTCCTTTCATTAAGTTCATATACTATGAAAGTATGAATTCCAATTTATGCTTTGGTAGTATGAAAGGGACATTTTACAAATCTAATAATTTTTTTTGTTTTTGAAAAGGTCAGATCATTGGACATGGAACTATGAAGAAAAGATACAGGGGTCCAATTACTATCATTTGCTTGTACGTCATGGACAACTAGTTTGTGTGCTTAGACAAACATTAGTTGCTATAAGCCATTGTTCTGCATGCGTAGATTTAAAATTGGCTGGTTGTTAGTTGGGTTACCTTGTCACCAGTCCAATCATATGACCATCTGAGTTAAACACAGCACCACCACTTGCTCCTGGATGAACGGCTGCTGTCGTTTGAAGCATCACTGGTACAGAGATTTCCTCATTTTCTGACATGCTATATATAGGGATGCTAACAACTCTTGCAAGTACTCCAGAGGAAATAGATGGACCGAGTCCTACAGTGACGGAAAAAAATTTATTGGAAAAACGGGTTAAATACAATGTTCCTTGGCTCAGAATCCTCATAAACTGAGATATGGTTGACTAGTCTTTATTAGGATAAAAAAGGTAATATGGTTCTCCTTGCCTGATCGGGGTCCAAGAAGACCATGGCCAATAACATGCACATTTATGCCTGCTGATGGATGGTCAAGCTCTGGTGTGACAGCACAAAGCTGAGACGGAACTTGTTCCAGCTGAAGCAATGCAACATCAAAAGGTCCCTTTGAAACATAGACTACACAAGCATCACACCACATTTGGCGCTTCATATGATCCAACCGAACAGATAGCTTGCAGCTTTTGTGGCCCAAATTTAATAACGATGCTGCACGCTCATTGTCCACAATACCATTTGAATTTCCCAGTTGTGATGGAAGCAAGATATGGGTCTTCTCTTCTCCAAGATTCCCTTCTTTTTTAAAAGGAGTTCTTCCATGTTCAGCAGGCAACGTATTGTTATCATTCATGAGGCCAAGATTGGATATTTTGCCAAATCTCCAAGGTTCCACAAGGTGAGCATTTGTAAGTATAAGGCCTTGATTGTTGAGCAGTACACCTGAAGCCCAGACCCCATTATCTAATGTGATAAGAACAATGGATGATAAAGCTTCCTCAATTGAAAATTGCAAGCTTGAAAAGGGTACAACACTGCTGCACAAACAGTCAAGAGATGTGCTGCCATTGTGATGGATTTTTAACGGCTCCTGTTGTACACTGCTTATGTCCCTGCCCACTGGTTCCTTATTGGGCCATTGAGCTTTCTTCCTTGAGCCATCACCCAAAGCAGTTGCTATGGCATGCCATGTGATTACAAGCTGTCAATTCTCAAAAGTGAGAATCACAAACCAGATAGAGGGCCAAAAATACAGTGTTTCTCATAGTCACCTGAATTTCAGTACTGCCACCTTTTTGTCTTATAGGTCTAGTTAGGATACCAGCCAGACAACCATGCCTATTGAAAACAGGACCACCTTCCATTCCTGTGATAGCATGTACTAAATCTTAACAAGTTGTGATAGGTTTTATCCCCAGAAAAAAGGCCAGGTGAGGAGTAATGTCTATTAGAAAGGCTCCATATAAGTTATGAATGGACTTGAAACCAAGGTGCAACCCTCTAGGTTCTCCTAGACTTTCAAACTCAAGATGGAAAGGGTAGAAAGAAAGCTCAATACATGTAAGTGCTATGAATTTTGAGAAGGAGAATGAATGTGAAACAAAAAAGAAATGTAGTTTGCTAGCAATAAAGAAGTTACCGTCGTTTAAGAAGGACCTCTAGGATTAGAAAAGCAATGAAGAAGTTCCATTTCCCTTACCAGGAAGGCATCGGATATCAGCCATCAACAAAGAGCAAGGAGGAGGACCTTGAGAGCAGCAATTTGCAACAACACCCACAGATATGCTGGTTTAAGAAAAGATGATTAAGTAAAAAAATCCTACGTAGCAATGCAAATGGAAAGCCAAGATTCATCATCAACCTAAAGTCAACCATTAATACCAGCTAGTTGTAAATTTCATAAATAAACAGTTTTAAAACAGCTGCAAAAATATGAATTGAAGAATCAAAATTCATATGTAAAAAGGGGCATAAGATTACTACCTGTTGAAAAAATGAAATGGTGAAAGGATTCCAAAAGGAGAACCCATTACTAGAAGAAGATCTCCACTCTTCTGAGGTTGTGATACATCCAGATGCAGCATATCCTGCAAAACACATAAAATCCTCAGCTCATGTTCATGAAATTATAACTGAAGTATTCAGCATCTTGACATAACACAAGAAGTCCAAAGTTCCACTCAGCAGTTTTCCTCTAAGAAAGAAAATCATGTGAAATTCAAATTAGCTGTTAGAAATTAATACAAAAGCAAAACATACACACCTTAACATCTAATGATGGAATTCCAAGAAAAGCAATTCTCATGGCTGATTGACCCATAAGAGTGCCATTACTCGAGTCATCAGAAGCATACTTCCTGCTGGTCTCAAAGGTAAAAACAGTATCATTTCCCACCTGACAAAGATGAAGCATGATCATTTTCAACAATATATAAAAATATGAAATTGTTTTTCTGCTCTCTAGACACAAACAGCCATCAGCTTTTCAAGTCATCCTTCGGCACTTTTCAGTGTTTTCTCCATGATTTTCATTGGTTTCCAGATGCTTACAGCTTTCTAAAACATGCAGCATGGACTGAATAATTGCCAAATGCATAGTAATTGGAAAGAAAGCACTCCTGAAAAATTCTCAACACCAACATATATGAAGCAATAGCTATCAAAAAGTCAGAAAGAGCTCACCTGCCTTTGAGAAGCAATAGAATGTGAGCCATCAGTCAAGGGAGCCAAGGACCAGCCCACTTCCCACGAAGCATTCTCAGGTGAACCATTTTGAGCTCCAAGTAATGACTCAAGAGCAACAGAAGATGCAGAAACGTCCATCTAAGCCAATCAACAGAGTAAATTAAGCAAACAGAAAAGCAAATGAGAACATAGGTTATCAATATCTTAGACATGTCGCATGTGAACCAGATGAATGGACAGAGCAAGAACAACAATATGATTGGAGAGGCAATATTCGCATTCAAAAAAGTTGGGCCTATCATCTAATCAAAAGAGGATGAGCAAGACAACTAGAAAGAATATAATTGAGAAGAACAAAAGGAGAAGACATCATATAAACAGTAAGCATACTTCACTGCAGGCCTATCAAAAGGTAAAAACAGAAGGAAGTACCTAAGAAACATCCATTTAAATCCATTCCAAATATAATTTTTAAAATCCACCTAGCAAATACCATTATATGCAAAATAAAATGAAAAAAAGAAAACTTTAACAAAGTAGGAGGCATTGAGTTAAGAAAAAGCAAGTCTACCAGGGCCAAAAGCTCCGACGGCTGCCAGTTGGGTCCAGCAACATCTTCCCCGCCTCTACCTTTCTTCCCTACCTGCAATCAAACTAATCCTTATTTTTCACTGCGAACATATAACCAACCATTGTTGCATTCAATCTGTTCAATATCACAACAGAGTACGCTACCTCGCAAAGGACATCAATGCGGGCACTGGTTATCAATTTCGGAGAAAACAGCTGCAAAAGAACAATTGAAGTCTTTGTTCACAATTTCAAAACAAAACAAGCACAAGTTCGAACTGTACCTGCCCCGGATTACTCCTATGCTCCGCAATCAGAAATGGCTCCACAACCGACGAGCTCGTGACAACCACGGCCCCGGAGTGCTTGCAAGCGCCGCAGACGTGCGCGATGATTGGAGGGGTCTCGCTCAACGACCCAGGCGGCAACAGAAGTCCGGAAGCGGATAACGTCGTGGTTCCATCCCTGAACCATGCCATTAGAAGCAACCAAGGTAAGAGAGAAGAGGATTGGATTGGGGTTTTGCTTACTGGTGAAGGTGAAAGGCATGCCGCCGCATCTTGAGACCTCTGGGATCCTGGAAACCATGCATGATATAGTGCGGCAAAGAAGTTGTAGATGAGGAGGGACAGAGGAGGAGGAGGGACTCACAGGGCCTTGGACGCGGACCATGGCGGAGAAGTTGCGGGCGATTTGGGCGATTGCTGCTGGATCCATCTTGTTTTTCTGTGAGAAGGGAATCGATGAGGGAGGAGGAGGAGCCGGCTAGTGATGGAAGTCTGGAAGCAATGAAGGAAAAAGACGGAGGTTTTGGATGAGGTGCCCGATACCAGGGGCGTCAAAACCGTGACTCACACGATTGCCAAATAAATTTGGGCGTGAGGCACGCCCCACAGGGGCCGTTCCCTATTTAAAAAATTAATAGGTTGTAATTTAGTTGATTAAATTTTTTAATTTTTATTTAACGGAATTGAGTTCAAATTTTGATAAAAAAATTTTAAATAAATTTATAAATGCCTAAAAAATTGATAAATATATTTTTTTTAAATTGAAAGCAAAGAGCAAGGTTTTAAATCTTGATCGAAACCGAATCGTTTCGGCCAAAACAATTCGGTTTCAGCCAGTGCTAATCGGTCAGATCTGTTACACTTTAGAGTTTTCAATTAAGCGTCATGCGAGCGAGGCACGCGCTGTGCGTGGGGAGTTCACACAGTGAGCTCAAGGGGCAAACGTAGCACACGAGGAGCTCGCTCGGCGAGCTCGTGTTGTCTTCGTGCCTAAGCCTGTGCCCTCGGCGTACTAGCCACCACGCACTCGGCAGCCTGCCGCCGCTCCCTCGCCCGCCTCACGCCTTCGTCGGCTGGCCCTTGCTCTCGTAAGCTGAGGCTAGCCTCGTACCCAAGCCAACGCTGTCACCTGCCCCAGTTTCGACGCCCTCGCTGGAGTCAGACATGAGACTATTCATATAATTATTTATTATTTTTAAATTTTTTAAATATATTATAATTTTTAAAATTTAAAGTTAAAAAATAATTAAAATAAAGTTAAATTTTAGTCAAAATATAATTAATAAATAAATATTTTGGTTGAAACTGAAATGGAAATGTTTTTAATCGAAATACATTGATTTTTTTGTTCATGTGCATGCGTGCATGACCGTTCCACCGAAAGCAAAGCCAAAAAAAATTTGTGTCGGTCTCACCCTCACGTGAATTGCTGTCATGAGATCACGCATAGCTAGTTATTCTGGTTCATATGTCTATAAATATTCATCTGCATCATTCAAGTACTGAATTCATAATTCCACATTCAGATGTTTCAAATTCAACCGATGATAATTATGATGATGGTGATGATTAGTTATATTACATTATAATTGATAAATTATGTATTTGTCAAATATATTTTAATAATAAGTTAAATTTGTTTATGTTAATTTTTAGCTTTTTAATCATATTCATATTATTTCTCATATATTTTTTTATATAGTAATATATAAAAATAGTGGTTAACTGTCAAAATTAATTTTAATTAATTAAAATAATATTTAATATTATGGTAAAATTAATTATAAATTCTTCCATAATTTTTAAATTTTTATAAAAAAATTTTAAAAATTTTATCATATTTTTAATTTAAGTCAAAAATATAGTCAAATTCTGGTTAACACATAATTAATAACTTAAAAAATCTTTCCGTCAAAATTGAAATCGAAACGACCAACCGAAATGTATTAGCTTTCGTTGGGTGCCAAAATCAAAATCGAAATCGAGATTGAAAATATTAACAAAGGGTCATTGTATTTGTAGGTTTGTAGTCATGGTTGACCTTTGCAATACTTTTTAATTAGTCAAAATTATTTAAATTTTTTGCACTTTAAACTTTGGCTATAAGACTTTTATTTGAAAAAAAATTTTATGGGTCGTGTCGTACTGATTCGCGTGTCGTATTATGTTGTGCTCGGATCAATGTATCACTGAATGTACCTAATTAGCGGATCGCGAGTGAGATTCTAAATATGACCAGACATATCAACCATGCTGAACACAATTTGATTACTACAAATTCAGTTTGATTACTATAAAATTTAGACCGTGTCAAGTACGGACCATAGTATGTTGTGTTGGACCAGCTCTGCTGGTCAAAGGCTCACTTTGACACTATCATCCAATACAAACTATAGAATATAAATTTGTTGCAGTGGACTTTTGCACAAACACCCTCTTAGAAAGAAAAAATTAAAACTGAATTGTTTACAAAACTTCCAATGATTTATAGCCTATTTGTTATTAATATTTGCAAATAAATCTTATTTTCTTTCAATTACCAGTGATGTATCCAATATGCTTACGTTGCTTCCGAAATTGATCTGAAATCTACTATAGGACCTCCTTCTACATTCGAATATTCAATTTTCTTAATTTTTACTATTTTTTTCATTTTTTTTATTATTTCGTCTCCTCTTTTTATTTTAAATTAAGATTTTAAATTTCGATTTCAAGATCGATTTTGACATCTATCAAAATTAATATGTTTTGATAGTAATATTTTGACAATTTGGGATATTCTACAATTTTAAATATATTAAGTTTTTGAAATAGTTTTTGGAGTTGTTGCATTGTGCTCTATGTCAGAATTAATATCGCCAAAACTTCAAAACTTACTCTAAGTTATGTTGTATTATTAATACAAATTTATGAAAAATTACTTTTTTACTATTAACAAAAAATTATCTATATTATAGTGAAAATTTATAAAAATAACCAATTATCCCAATAGTTCTTTAAATTGAAGTGTAAAAACTTACTTTCTTCAAATTTTTTCTTAAGAAAACTATGAATATTGGAATACCTTTTTTTACTAACCAATAAAAATAACAAAAAAAGGTATTTGAGTGTTCAAAGTTCTCATCTCCTAAAGAGGATAAGTTGTTGTACTCAAGGTACTCAAGGTTGAAGGACTGGAGCATAATGTTAATTTTCACATCAAATTGAATGTCAAAATTGAGTAAAAAAAAGATGTTGACTAGGATATGGCTATTTATAAATTTTCACTACAATATAAATTGATTTTTGTTAATAATTATAAAAGAGTTGATTTTTTTGTAAATTCATAATAACACAAGTAATTTTTATTAAAAAAAAATAAAATTAAGTCAAAACCTGAAAGGTACAAAATATTTTTCAATTTGAAGAAATCAAGCCGCCGCTCATTTTGTCTGAAAAAAGTTGTTGACCAGAATGGACTTGTGCAATTATTTTAAAAAAAATTAAGATATCATTTTGTTCGAAATTAATAAATTATTTTTATAAATTTATATCTTTTTATTAAAATTAACGCTTCAATAATTTAAAATTTTAAAAAAAAAATCTAAAATGTACTGATTTCAAATAAAACGGAGCTAATCAATCAATTCTTTCCAAATCAATGGACATGGGGAGAACAAAAAGCAAACTCGAACGCAAATTGTGCTCAAACATCATTCAGTTTGCGGCAGACGGGAAGGCTCACTTCTCCGATGCAATGAGATATAATCCTCCAGGCAATAATGCTCATATTAGGGCGACCGAGTTGAATAGCATCTTTAACGCAAGATGGAAATCTTCTGAATATAGGTGGAGAAAAAAGATATTGAAACTGGTCAACACCTGTCAGTTGTAAATACTACACAGAAGCACAAGTTATCTTCGGGACAAGTTGTCCGGATTGTCTCAGTAAGTATCATGGCTAAGTAATCTGGCCCAACTTTATAGTTTTTTTTTTTTTTTTTTTGTATTTTTATAAACTGTGTCTTTACGTCTTCGTCTCAAAGTGAATTGTCTTTAATTTCTACAGTCGGCTGATTTACACAATCTTTTCATTTGAAATTCAAATTTAATAATTTAAAATTCATTGGATCCATAATTCATTATGAGTTTAAAATATTTAAAATCAATATTCAAACATTTTGATTTTAATCAAATAATTTTTTTAGTTATTGTAATTTTTTGTTAGTTGCTCGGAATAATTTGGATAATTTATATAAGATCACCGTATTTTTAGGGTCAAATAGACCAGTACTAATGGATATAATTCAATTAATTGGTTTACTAGATATGGCGATTATCGGTCTTTGATTATATACGAAATGTCTTTTTTGTAAGAGATAAATATCATGCACTATTTATGTGAAGTACAGATGAATACGATTTTCAAAAAATTTTGAGAGTATGTTCATTCTAGAATGACTATTTCTCCAGAATAATTCGTTACTATATATTTTTTCAAGATAATTGTTTTTCTGAAATAATACATTTCTCTATTATTATATTTATATTTTGTTAGTTGTTAGATTGGATTAATAATTTTTTTTGGTATCTTTTTTATTTGTATATGATTTTGTAGGATGTTATTTCATGCACCATTACAACCCAATGGCTGTGGGTAATGGGGCGTAACACCGTTGGCGGCCGTTTTTGTGATTTTCCGCTCACCTGATGTCTGGTTTTGATTTGCTGTAGAACAACTGAAGCTTTAAAGCAATCATATATATATATATGACTCACAACACCAGAAAGCCATTAAAAGCCTCAGATCGGCTGCTGAGTTTTTCTTATTTTATGCAAACTCAGGATGATAAAAGTAGAACTGCTGAAGATGCAGAAAGAAAGAGAGAAATTGGAAAAGCACCAACAAGAAGATACTGCGAACTGGTTCTGAAATGTTATGCAATTTTTGGTCTGAGATCTGCTTCAGTTAGGATAAATTTTGTTGTGAAGTGTCGAATTGCAGTAGACATGAAAATGATGTGAACATCTACGGAATTAGTCACTGGGTTGAGTGAGGTGGGGATTCATCCATCAGATTGTAGGGTCCGGTGTGTCAGCTTGGGAAGTAAAATCCATTCTATTGGTTAGGCCTCTACAGGGCACCCACAATCTAAATGTATATTGCACGCTACTGCAATATATGTATTTCTTTGATAGAACACGGGATGTATTTCTTTGATTGAACATGAGAATTATGTTTATCATGGAATGTGAATTACAACCCGGGATATGATCGGATATGTAAAAAGATTGTTCCTGTTGAGAAGCCGATTCTTTGGCGTAAAATCCCTACCCAATGTAGTTATTATCTGCAAGATTCTGGGATTATGCTGCGGAAGAACTCATTAAGGGCAATATATGTGGTTGGCTGGTGGCCATTTGGAGGACAATACCAATTATTGTATCCAATCGAGTCATGCTAGAAAGGTCATTTCTTTTGCTTCAAATGCGAAGATGCTTAAATCTTTTCTCGCTTGAAGCTAAAAACTCATGTCTCCCCTGTGCAAAATGAATTTCATTTTTGTTATGAGATGGAAGTGAAAAGTTCCATCTTAGTATTATTATGTTGAATTTCCAACTATGAGCAGAGAAGGCTAAGATCGAGCCCCGAGTCAAAGCTTTTGAAGACGCTGTGAGAATGAAGGCAGAAGGTTTGAAAGCGCAGGGGCAGAGAGAAAGGGAAGCTGCTCACCCGGATCTTCAGAGGGTAATGCATGAAACGTGTCTCAACAAAATGTAAAGACAGCCAGTTCTGGTTAACCCTTGGTTTGTATTTCTTCCACAGATGGAGAAAACCGTTGAAATAGAGAACAAACAGATCTCGAAAGATCTAGAAGCTCTCTGTTTCTGCCATGAAATAACTAATAAAATGGTATTTGAAGTTGTGGATGGGGTTAAGCTGCAGTCATGGGAATCTGTTGGCGAGGCTGGGTTTGTTCATGAAAGAGAAGTGTCTGGATGAGGTTGAGGATCGGTCTTCATCTGCTGGCACATACTGTTAAGAGTAATTTTTATTATTAAACTTATAACCAACTCTTCGTTGGGGAGGCATATAACAGTGCACCTTCAGTATAGTTATTCAGTGTTGTAACTGTGTCACAGGCCAATGCGAACATTTTTGAGGTTTGATTCCATAGGCTTGAAACTGAGCAAAATTCTTTTGATCTGTCTCTTAATGCTAACCATTTTCTGAATTACCGTCTGATCAATTTATGTTTTCTACCATTGTAATTGGCAGGTTCCTCAAATATTCATTTTTATTTGAAAAGGCCTGAATAGTCCGCCAACATGCTTCATAAAAAGTTTCCTTGGTTTCTTGGGCAAGTATAAGAATCAATCTGAAAGCAAACTCAGCATATGAACCCAAAGATCCAGGGATCTCATTGTGAAATATATGCAACAAATCACATACAAATCAATTTCTCTTGCTAGATGTTCCAATTACAACCTTTTTTTTTTGGAGCAAGGGAAAGAGCCAATTTAGTACTAACATTCAAAGGAATTACATGTCTGATGATTTTTGTGATGCTGGATAATTACGGAAAGAAACAGAAAAAACTAGTGAATTCCCCAAAATAATACCATCAGACCATCATTCTTCTCCTCCAACTGCAACTGGGATGATCACATGATCACAACTACTAGACCACTTGTGAGAATACCTTATTAGGAGGTACATTTTGCCATCTCTCCGCAGAGGCGCTCGGGAACCACCCTGCCTTGCCTCTGCATTCTCCTTCAGACCAGCCTGTTGGTCTCTCCTCCATAGTCAAAGAGAAACAATTTCACAAGATACCCATGGGATTTTTATGGAATGCTAAATCACATAATTCAAAACAAAACACAAGATTTTGAATGCAGAACAAATCTAAACCGACACTAGATGCTATCATCATACAAAGCCAGTCAAGATTGTTGATATTTAGCATAGTGCTGTTTGTTGAGTTCATTTTCATGGCATCAAGTCGTCAAAGTTTCCTTTCAGAACAGAATTCAAGGGGTTTTGATTTTTGCCTCATGAAATCATGATTAAGGTGTATAATCTCAGGCTCGTCTCAAATGATGGATAGCCAAATATTAGGTTGTATTAGGTTGCTGTGTCACATGGCATGTAAAATCATATCCTACAATCAATGAACTATATGCACAGAGAAAAGCAGACAACCAATATACAAGCAAAACATCAGGAAAAATGGAAAATGGAAAGTCAATAATCCACCCGTCGGACAACCACATAATCCCAAACTGACAGGCTTAGTTCCTTTTCAGAAACTGCAATGAATGCATGTGTTGCCTGCAAGATAAAGAAGATGATCTTGCCTGGTTTTGTTTACCATTACAGGAATTCTATCCAAGGTTTGGGTGATTAACAAAATATCTCAGAAAGAAAATACAATACTTTCTCTGAATGCTTATGAGGGGAGCTAAAGGCATCAAAGGGGCAGATGGAGGTGCCAACTCTTTTCTTTGCTTTTCTGAAATCATATGTCTGAAGTTTTTGGGATATGAAGCACAATGTCAGCTTGCTAAGTCGATGCCATGTTACTTGGTCATTTTGCTGTGAAAAGAAACTACCTCAGCTTCAACGTCATTGCAAATAGCAGCTACTCTTAAATGGAATGATTTTTCTGCTTCTACCTTCAACAAATAGTAGAATCAATTCGGAAGATGAGTGGTCATATGATGATATTCTCCCTAATATATTAATTTGATTGCTACCTCAAGTGGCATAATACCATACCCTGGCTTCAAGGTGCTGGAAAGTAAGCTACTGTTGCTGTGACTCAACTGCAGCAAGCGCAGCAGCAGCTTCCTTTCCTAGGACTTACTATTTGCTTTTATTTCATAAATTTTAGATTCAGATGATTGCAGCTTTGCTGAATTCTCCATTATAGGAGTCTCCATAGTTCGAGCTTGCCTTCTTGAAACTTCAGCTGCCTGTTAAAATTTGATTTAAGAGATTTCAAATAGTAACAGCTCTGCACTACTTGTTGAATATATATCTACCTGCATCTCAGCCTCTTGTCTCATCCAACTATAACGTTGAGCAAGATGGTGAGCATCTTCTAGCGGAGCCCCATTGACCATTGTTTTCAATTGTTCCATAATCTGCAAAATAAAAATTGAGATTCCATTTTCAAACCTTAACAAACTTTCAAATTATATGTAGCTGGCCAAAACATTTGCAATAATTAAATGTAGGATATACCTTAATTAGCACAAATTTATTTTAGTCCATGTAAAACTGCTTGCAAAGTCATGATTATGAGAAGAAAATCATCCATTGCATTTGAAAAATTTAGTTACAAGAGATTAGTGGTGACATCTTACATAGCTGAGTTATGTAAGGATAATTAAATTCAGAATATCTATATTTCTCTTATAGCAAAGCAGAAGTCAGGTAAGGCTAGCAAAGAAGATGGGCAAGTAATGCAAATAAAGAGAACAGTGAAGACAAACACCTTGGTAGGTATATGCAACAAATATTTTGAAGTTACACCTCAAAAGCAGTTGTATTTTAGTTTACAAAGTGGGTAGTGATCAACTCATGCACAGAGGCCTGCTGCTGCAAGTCAGTAAACCAATCTATATGAATATAAATGGTCTTACTACATGCCTCCAGTAGCATGGTTAGTTCTGGTCAAACTAACCTGAAGAATTTTTACTTGATCAGTTAAAGGTGAAATGGGAATATACCTGTGAAGCTAGCACCTTGCTGTAATCTTCATACTCTTTTTCTACATTCACAATTGCACCACTATAGAGAGATGCTGCTTTGCCTAGACTCTGGTCACTAGCATGGTTTTCACTTCCATATTTCTCACAATCTTCAGAGAATTTTTTACCTAATTCCTCTGAAGAATGATCAAATGAGTACATTTTGGGCTCAGCTTTTTATATCTCCAGCAAATAATAATTTCAATCAGATGCATACTTAGTATTTAGTATGTTTCCGCATGAGGAGAATAGGAAATGAAGAAAACACCTATTTCAACATGTTTATATCCAATTGCTGCAAACCCCTCAGCTGCTTTCACAATGTCTTTCTGAAAATCCTGGAACAAAATAAATGAGGAAATTAATGCCAGCGACTTGCTAGGCATTTAAGAAAAACAAGTGGTCAATCTTTTAAGAGAGCTAAAGAAAATGCACATTTAAGCATTTGACCTAAAAACTAGACTTCTGTTTTGTTCACGATACTGGATAATAAACATATGTAACTCTATAGTGTAGTATTTTACAGCATTTACCTCATGCCTGTCCAGAAGAGGCAAGTAATGACATCAATAATTCAATATTAAAGCAGTGTCTGCAAGTTGCAAGTTGCAAGTAGTAGTTAAGGCAAGCAAAAGAATTCAATAATTGTTGCCTAATGATAGTGGATCATATAAAGTATCTAAAATGTGCAACACCATGCTAAATGCTTCCCATATTCCATATAAAACATGAATTTATATCAATTACATGTTCATTCAGATAGCTGAGTAAATAAGAGCACTTGGTCTACAGCTTCAAACAAAGGCTCTGCTTTACTAATATGTAGATACAACCTCAAACAAAGCACTTCTATAACTACCATATTTACCGAAGTCGATGATATGTTACCCTTCCAGCACGAGTAGACCTATATAGCTTCTCTAATTGCTGATGCCTCTGCAGCTCAACTTCATCTATGACCATTACATCTGAGCTCTCATATCCAGTTCCACCAAACTGCTTTATAACCACCTGCAACAAACACCATTTAAATCCAAATCGAAGGGCCTGGAATGGAACTCAGGAAACAAATTAGGGATTGAAATTTGAATCCGAGCAAATATGGAATGCCAATCGGGTCATTGGCATGGGGAGATGTTTACCTGCTGTTGCTTGGCAACTTGTTCCCGGAGCTTGCTCGCCTGCCTCCTCAGCGCCTCCATTCTCTTGTTCGGGAGCTCGGATCGAGCTTCTCTCCCAACTCTCGATGGTTATCGCGAACTCACATTGGTCTCTGTTGAAAAAGAAGAAAAAATTATCACAGCCAATATACGCCAAACAAGGGGCGGTTTTGCATAAGTACCCTACGAGAACTAATTGTAAATACACCATTCAACAATCACATAATTGCATGTGTGGTCCCATGTGAAATTAGACTAATGTCAAGGGATATATTGGAAACTTCCGCATGCCATTTCCTGAACCAAACACAATGAAGTGAAGTGACGGAAGTGGGGATGTTCACTTCCCTGCGATCGGACGGGTCTAATCGGGGTTCCAACTCGCAACCCGAACCTAGACAATACAGATAAGCGAGATTTTGAAAAATTTTCAAGAACCCGTCCATTTCTCCCGCTTCCAAACTCAATTCAAAATCCCCACCTTGCTCCTTCCCCTATCTCTCCGGCGCCGATGCAGCCGACGGCGACATGGTCCACCTCGTCCACCACCCGCCGGAGAAGAGCCCCCTGAAGAACCCCTCGTCGCCATAAGCACCCTCATTGTTCTCTTCCCGTCTACTCCGGCCCCCTAATCTCTGTTCTTTCTCAGATCGGCGCGCCACCAACCGGATCCCAGCCTTCCCAGGCTCCGCTACATCCGCAAATCGTTGGTGGATCTCAATTGCAATGCCGGCGATGATGGATCTCAGCTCAGGATTCTCATCGAGGACTGCATCCAGAGGTTCGCCGACGACCGCCGGTACAGAAACGACGCTAGATTCCTCAAGATCTGGGTCATCTATGTAAGGATCGTCTTCTTATGTTTTGAGATCCGTTTGAAACCCTAGGAGGAGATCTCTTATTCTGCTGCTTTTGTTGGGGAAGGGGGATGTAATTCGGGGTTTTGACAGTGTGTTCAGGATGCTAGAGGTGAAGGGGATCTTCCAGGCGAGCTTGCTTCTGTACGAGGCCTATGCGCTTCATCTCACTGCAAAAGGGAGTTGAGGAGGCGCATTATGTTTATCAGTTGGGAATCTCGAGGTTTATCTTGATTTTTCATCTTAGCATTTTGTTTCTGCGTTGTGGTGAGCTTTCATTTCTGCTGAATAGGAATGCTGAACCTTTGGATAGGCTCAAGAAAGCTCATGCCTCGTTCCTGAATGGAATTTCTGAGGTTGTTTGTAGAGCCGGTACTGACCCCAAGGTGAACTAAATTTTCAATGCCTTGATTTTGCTATCATGCATATTGATTACTATTACCATTTATTTTTTATGCTTTCTTCGAGTTAATTTCAAGATTAATATTGATAGTTTATCCTCTTTCAAAATTTGAAGAATTTTTGAAACATTACACTTGTTTGTTGAATCTATGAATCAAGTCACAACTGATTGAATATTGTTGCGTATAAACTGAACCCATAGGATGGGGTTTTGCGTTAGGTTTCCAACTCCAATTGGGAATAAAATAGGACTATCGATCTACTGGAAAGCTGAATTTATTCCATAATAATATATGTTTCTTTTCTCTTTATTCTTTATGATTTTACTTTGCAGATTGACAAAATGGCAACTACAGGGGAGCAACAGCGTTATGTAAATCCATGGGCATCCTCCACCATAAATGATATATTGAAAAGGATAGATTCCAAAATCAAAAAGTATAATGTGAGACGCATTTCATGCTTTTTTCTCAAAACTATTGTCCTTGAAAATTACAGGATTTCTGTTAAACTTGCTCAGGGCTATTTTAAAAGCAACAAGGGTTATTCTGGAAAAGTATGTCTTACATCGTTGCCAAATGCTTCCAGGAATAAAATCATTGACCTAGGTAGCCATTTGCCCTATTATAAAGCAATCATGGAAAAGTTATTCTGGACTCCTTTTCTTTTGAGTGGAAAGATTCTGTAGTATTAGAAACATAGGAATACAAGCCTAGCATTTTCAGGCTGAGATATGTATGTCACCAATGACATTCACAGTGTATCATCATTAGTGTTTTGGTGTCATCTGAGTGGCCATTATGAAGCAAATTCCAATCATAGGTGATCCATCTGCCTAGGGCAATCCTTGATCTATTAGAACAACTATCAACTGATTGGTATGCACTCAATTAGCATGCCCTTGACGTATGACAGCTGAGCTTGCCAATAAACTTTTTCTTGCCATTAAAGCTCCATTTTAACTTCATCTTATGTCTTACTACTTTCAACCAGATTTCTAGTTTGGTTTAGTGCAAGTATAGTGTCTTTTTTTCCCTTGTGAATCTCTGTGTTGCTCAATAATACCTTCTGAATCTTTTTCTGTCAATCCAATGATATAATGCGGTGGTATTAAGTACCAGATCATGTTGAAAGTAATCCTGATGAAGTTGTTGCACTGAAGGTTATTTTTATGTAATTGTGCATTTGCAGTCAAGGTTAGGTTTTATTTTCATGTGAGATTCAAGTAGCTGTTTTTTATATTTTCAGATTCAAAAGCCTCCTTTTCCTTGGGAATTCTATTTGTATTGCAACTTGACAAAACATCTCAGATGTTGAGGTGAGCAATTATCTTTTGGCTTTTGCAATAGTAGCACATTCCATTTGTGCATATGCCAATACTTATTCTTAAAGATGATGTATTTTCAGAGGTCAAGTTTTGGATTTGCTCACATGATCCATATCTAATTCTGACTGGAGCATACTAGTTTGTGACTATTTATCCCATGGAACTCTGCAGGTACATTGTCTGCAATAAACTTCTACTTCCTGTTCTTTGTGAACTATTTCATACCTAACCATCTACCAATTGGCTTGCTCAACGATAGTGCCTGCTTTAGTTTTCTTAGTTTTGTTGTAGAGCCTATTTTTACACTCGAATCTTATTCAGAATGCTATAAATTCTTACCTTGTAATGCACAAATTCATGGAAGAAGTGCTTTGCATCTATTACACAGTAGAGATGTGCGCATGTTGGAAGCTCTGCCCAGGTTTGGCATCATTCAGGGCGATTTTAAGCCAGATAACCTATTTGTTTGCTATGTTAGGTACTTGCTTTACACAGAACTTCTGGAAGTTGCTAATTGAGACTAGTGCCTATTCAGAATACCTTGAGCCAGGCAAAGATCTGATTTGATCATAGAAGATTTCCAATCCCTATCACCACAACCTTAAGTCCTAAGACTCGGACTTAACTGGGGCTGTCCCATCCTGGTCAATTGATTGCTTTGAGTGTAGGAACTATATAAAAAATGCACCAAATCGCTACAACTGGAGAGCCATCAATTATTTGAATCTTAATCCTTATGATGATCATGATACCAGTAGTTTGATCCGTATTCTGTTTTCATGCACCAGCTTCAGTCCCACGAAGCTAGAATTTGCCACCACGTTTTTTGAGAAGTTGCTTTGTGGCAAAGACCAGAATGATTACTAATGTTGCATCACTGTGAAACATGCTCTTTGCTTTTTTGAAGCTAATCCTTCTTTCAATTATAAAATACTTGACCGTAAGATAAGCTTTTCATATTTATATAAAAAAAAGATCTTTTCACAAATCTTTGGTGCACGAAATGCATGTGTTAGGAGGACCATGGAACAGGATGGAACTAATTTGAGTTTCATCCTTTGATCACAAAACCAAGTCATGAACTTCCATGAATAGAACTCTTTTGCGTCAAGCCTTCCTGACTGCCACTTATCATACTGCTTCACTCCGCTAGGCACTATGTGCTATTATGAGTGATCACCAAACCATTCCTTGCACCATCACCATGATAAAATTAGACATGAGTTGCAACGGAAATATTTGTCCTTGTTTTGTCAATTCTGCTAGTTTAGTCCTTGTACTTCTATCCTTCATTTTGCGATCCTATTGCATCTTATGATATTTAAACTTCTTTTTTTCTTACAGTAGAGACGATTTGACAGATGAGGAACTGGTTCTTGGCGTGATCAGGATGGCCTCTTCAACTAATATATGAACATGTTATGGACACGTCCAGTCTGAGTTAGTTGTTTGACTATGACTGTTGTTGCCAGGGACTATACGTAGTGGACTGGGGAAAGGAAATAGACCTGAATCTCTTTCCTGCTGGTACTGAATTTCAAGGGGATTGCCGAACTTCTGATTTTCGTTGTGTCGAGATGCAAGAAAACGAGCACGGATGTACGAGGGTCATCATATAATACTTTCCACCATTTCCCTGGTTAGTTTCTCAACAGTTCCTGATTTCATTGCATAACTTTAATATATTAGGTGGGCACTTATGGCATGTTTTGGTTCAATTTCAGAAGTTGAGAAAATTAAAGGAACTGGAGATCTAATTCTCTAATTCTAATGTTTGGTTTAATTTTAAAATTTGAAATTAAGAAAATTAGATCATTTCAAACTCTATTAAATTTCAGATTTGAATTCCTATCTTTTGGGCCGGAATACACCAATTCTCTAGGAATTGGGATGGAGCCTACACGTTTTTAGTTTATTCCGTCACCAATTCCTCAATGCTGAAACCTTGAGCTCGCCCCTGATCTCCCCTCAACCCAATCTTCTCTTCTCAGCGGGTGTTCCCGACTGGATCTCTCTAGTACTCGGTGCCGACCTCCCCATGGTCGTCGCCGTCGTGCAACCGGATCTTGTTCTTCCCTGAGCCGAGCGACTGGATCTTCTTCCTCGAGCCGAGCAACCGGATCATCTTCTTCCCTGAACCAAGGAATCAGATCTTCCTCGAGCTGAGCAGCCGGATCTTGTTCTTCCCCAAGCCGAGCAACCCGATTTTTTTTTTCCGGAGCCGAGCAACCGGATCTTCTTCCTCGAGTCGTTGATCCCTCTCCTCCTTCGCTTCCAAGCCGCTCTTCCAAGTTTAGATAGTAGATGTTTTAGCAAAAATATCATATCTCGGTTTCCAAGTTTAAGTTTAAACTTGATTAGTTAGTAGATGTTTACTCCAACTTGACTAGTTAGTAGATGTTTCACTTGTTTTGTACAGGGGTAGTTGTTTACAAATATGAGTTGAAGATTGGCTGGGGTAAATCCGTTTTGCTTCCATCACAGGCCCTGCCTGCTCCACCTCCTGGACACATGGCCATCAGAAATAAGGTGGTGACCAAATCTTTATTTGTCTAAGTTATGTTTCTTTTTTACTTATTCTTGCCGTTTTATTCCTGCTGTGGGACATGTTATCTGGACCATATGGAAAACCAGTCACTTCAATAACAAGCCAGAATTCTGAGTTGGTAGGTTGAATGATCTATATGTTGCCCTTGAAAACAATTTTTTGTGTAGTAGTACAATTTATTTCTGAATTTTTTCTGCAACTATGCATGTACATTTATGATCTGATAGTCTTCATATGAATCTATTAGTCTTGTTTTCTTGAATTATTTGGTATTGCTCTCCGATGTTAGTAACAATTTAAGATCTTGTCCTATAGTCCATATCACAAATTTATTTTGTGCAAATGAAGTTTTTGTGGCTAAGATGCAAATGCAAATGTCTTCATGGGAAGAAAAATATGCAGCTGCATTTACTTTAGGTTAGAATTGAATTGCTTCAGTTTTTTCATTTTTGCTTGCTGTCAGTTCAAGCAAAGGAATGATGGAAAACATGATAATTTGGCAATTTCTTAATAGAGTGTTTGTCCTCTTGATTCTTAGCATGTTCTGCAATAAGTCAAATGCGGGTATACATTTGGAATAACAATACTTGCCACCTGAGTAGAATTTCTTTTTGGTCATTGTCACCATCATGAAACAATAATTTCTTATTGTAATTTTAATCAAGTTTGTGAGCCATTTGGTGCGGTTATATGCTATATCAAGTTCATGAGGTTTGAGTTACAAGTAGCCTATTTGGTTTTGTGATTCGTTTATATCATTTAGGTTGTAAATTTTTGAATGATTTTCTTTTGCCAATATTGCTTTATGTACTCATTGGTTTAATTGTTTTATCCAGGTGTTCACTCCAAATATACCTGATAATTGGTTGTGGTTCCTAAAGATGATCGTCTGCTACGATGGCTCTACATGTTCTTGGTGGTTGTTCCTTTGAACAAGGTATCATAGAAAGGGGCTGTGGAAATCACTGTTCAGTTTTTTATTTAAATTGGAATCCGATGAGCAAACATATTATGTATGGAGACTCTGTATAAATAAATATGTAAGTAATTAAAATATATTTAATTATTTAAATTCATCTACCACTTTTAATATTAAATCTATTACATTTTCCTATTTACCTACAAGTTAAATTTTTTTTAAAAAATAGTGTGTTTTCAGTTTATAAAAAGTGTTTAACAAGAAAACAACAAAACTTATATTAAACAAATCTTTAATTACTTAAAATATTTTTATATAATCCTTTGATTTATGGCCATTTTGTAACATTTCATTATTTTTTAATTAATTTACCAATTTTAATATAAAATTTATTATATTTGTTTACCTACAAATAAATTATTTTTCAAATAAAGCGTATATATTTTAAATATATAAAAAATATTTAACAAGAAAACTACAAAATCATGTTAAACAAATACCTAATTAATTAAATTATATTTATATAATCCTCTCTTTTGGTCTATTTTGTATAAATTTATTACTTTTTAAATTAATTTACCAATTTTAATATTTAAAATTCTTGAAATTTCCTATTTACTTATAAATAAATTATTTTTTAAAAAGTATGCATCTTTTAAGTTTATTAAAAATTATTTGATAAGAGAACAACTACATTATATTAAAAAAATCCCTAATTAATTATATATATTTATATAATTCTTCATTTTTGGGTCTTTTTGTACATTTTTATTAATTTTTAAATTAATCTACCAATTTTAATATTAAAATTATTATATTTTCCTAATTGCTTGTAAATAAATTATTTTTTAAAAATGTATGTATTTTAGTAGGTTAATTCCTAATTTCTACTTCAATCAAATAACGAAATTTAAGAAATTGATAAAATTAATCGATTCTATTTATCAACCAAATAATAAAATTCGAAATTGTGAAAATTGAGCAATTCTCAATTTTTTTTAAACATCAAAATTGTCTAATTCCCTTTATTTTCTCGACTCCCTAAAATTTATTTAATTTCCTCGATTTCTCTATTCTAAATTCGAAATTCATTGGAACGCACCATTACGGTCTCTGTGCTACTGTACACATGACGCTTGATGGCACATACACGAGTGTTGAAAGGAAGCCGGCTCCAGATGGAAGTCAAACATTATCAACCGAAAGCGGCTTTTAGAAGGTAAATATTTTCTATCCATATAGCTTATTTCGTTCAACTATTGTAGTTATTCTTGCATGGGCGTCGTACGTCGAGTTTGAGCTGGATTTTTTTGTTGTTTCATTCTAGCTGTAGTGGAAATTGCGATATGAAAGACGGGGCATTTCGGTTCTTTTAGATAACAAGTCCTCTTGTTTTTGTGGTCAGTCAAGTTGATATTTTTTCGATTTTTGGATCACGGTATTGGAATGTTGATTTTGGGAAGCCCATATTCTCCAGTTCCCTCAACACTTGTTCCAATGAGATTGGGGCTGCGCTTCTGCGGAGTTTAAGGTCTTCACGTGAAGAGCATATGTGCTGAAAGCCCTCAATTGATCAGTAAACTAAAGCATTGCTAATCAAGCAGAAGGCTTCCTTATGCTCTGCTTAACATGGTTTTCATTTTTAACCAGTAGAAGAGCTATATTAAGCGTTTGTACCCTGCAGGTCCGAGTGGCATCAACTCCGGACGTCATCTCCTACAATATCTCATTATGGAATTGTGGATTTGCACGATAAAACACATTGAGACTGGCCCCTTTTTCTAGATAAATACACAGATTTTGTTTATATCCTGGATGAGGGTATTTCTTCTTTCATGTGGAAGGACAGGCAAGCACGACAATGTATTCCATTGGTCACATTAATAGTCCGCCTGGCCTGGTCCAAAAGCCTAAGGTCCCGTTTGATTTAAAATTAAGATCAATTCATTTCAGAATTTTTTTTTATAAAATTAATATTACTTATTTTATATTATTATTAAATTAAATTATTATAAAAAATTAAATAGTTTTCAAATTTTAAATTATTGAAGAATTAATTTTAATAAAAAAAATATTAATTTATAAAAATAATTTATTAGTCTTAATCTTAATTCTGATCCCAAATCAAACCGTGCCTAATTCACCATGGGTCGAAATTCGGTCTCCGCCTTTGAGTTTGGGCTTCAAAATTTCAACCGTTCCAAACAAATCAGTTGCCAAACTATGGTATTGGTTAGCCTGGATCAGATTTGATAGCTTTGGGCTTGAGCTTAAGCTTAGCAAGAGCCACCCTTTTACAGCCCTAATTAGAGACTATAATTTTAGGATATCTAGTCCCCTGGGCATTGTTATCTAATTAGTTTGCTTCATAAGGAAATCAAGGACACAGCAATGAACTCCAACAAAATCAGCGCGTTTCCTTCCAGGATTCCAGGACTACCTGAGGCTTTGTAGAGCTCTGTTTTGTGACTCATACAACATTAGCAACAGTAACAACCTAGCCAATCAACGGGAAAATTTCAACATATCATATCATGATCAGGTAATAGTCACTGGATAGATGTGGAAAAAGATATACTGACATGAATACCACAAAAAATGACAAAAAAAGAATGAAAATTTAACAAGGGCCATTTGAGCATGCTTTCTGAGAATTACATGAAATACCTACAATTATTACCATGGAAAGTGACGGCAACTTACAAGTACGGTATTCAAGCTTTTGATCGAAATGCAAGAGAGGCACCTGCAGAAATTCACCAACAGGGGATAAATACTCGAAATTATTCCCTTAAAAATGCAAAACTGAAGTTGCAGGTAAGATCAGGAAAAAGGAGAACTATTTAATAAATTTCAAGAAGTCAACAAACAAGTTCTGCACAAATTGCACAGTTTTGACTAAACTATATGGTACAGAGTCTCACAAATTCGATAGCACCGCAGCAAACTTATCTTTCAGATATCAGTCAGTATATAAATATGGGATTGCCATCAAAAAGCTTTGCAGTAGTCGCAAATTACTACCAAGGCCAGTGTGTTGTCCCTTTACCAGCAGCTTGGCACTGACAAGTTAGGTTCCTCAGTGAAGCATATAATTAGTTGCAGGAAGAGGATAGACGTAACAAAACTTAAAAAAAAAAATATGCAATTAGTCCTGTGGCAAAATACACCTTTTGCTTGCTGCATCTTTTATTTCTTTTCAGCTCTCAACAATCCAGAGTGCGATCCACATACCTTAAGCCTCAACAGTTCACCAGATCATATTTTGACAAAGGAAGGATATTTCCTCGCTTCAGCAGTCATTTAATCCTCAGACCATATAAGTCATGCCCACCCGCATCAAGTTTGTGTGCGGGACACTTAAAGTCGCAATCCCTCTCCGGCAATTCTTTCTCAAGAATGCATAGAAGTAGTTTATGACCAGCTTCTTGATAAACCAAGAGTCCTTCCTAGCCCTAATGTCGCCATGTCCGAGGAGGTAAACTACTCCAGATTCTTTGGCCTTGTGTAAGAAAGAGAGCTCCCTCTCGAGGCTCTGCCCAGCATCTGTCATTACCTCATCTTGGACTTCTTGTGATGAAGTACTTGCTTCTGACCCTGGCTTTTCAATGCAGGTGTAATCTGCTAGAAGCGGAACACCAAGAGAGTACACACTTCCATTGGGTGCAACAAGAATTCTTGAAAATGATCTCTCTTCAGAATCTGTGTCAGCATCCTCATCACTCTCCAGAGAGCGTTCTTGAGCTTCCCTGCGAATGAACTTCTCAAGACTCTCAATAAGAAGCTGTTCAAATGTCTGGTGGTTTTCCTTTCTGACATCCTTGTAACCATACCTACAATGGACCCAACATTCAGGCTCACATGACTATGAAGATCATGTTAAAACTACTTATGACAGTGAAAAATAGAGAACATATTATAACTCCATTTAATTAGCATGTGAATCAACTAAAAACCACCAAATGTTTTCGTTTTTCAGATGCACAAAAGTACAAGTAAGTCAATGATCAGAGTCAGGGGCAACACTATACAAGAATGCTGAACCATTATGATGCAAGAAAAAAGGCATATATCGGAAACATACAAAGTATATTCAGGGAAATAAGGTAAGAGATGCTTCTTCAAAAGAATTTGCATGTTATAGCCGTATGGGCGACAAGAATAAAAGAATGAACCGACAAATTAGGCAAACACAAGAAAGTAGGCAATACAAGATATGCAAACTTGGGTGCAGGGAAGAGAAAAAGAAGCAGAAAATAGAGACAATAAAGCCTGCTGTCCATAACTGTCAAGAGAATTAAAATAATCAAGTCTGGCCATCATCGATTAACATACCGAGCAATGCAACGGAACATGTGATAGCTCTTGGAGCAAACCCGTCGAAAGAGAAACCTTTCATTCTGAGGCACGACAGGAACTGGTACATACTTTATACACACAAATATAATCATGGAGTGAATTGCTGGAAGGGTGGTCAGGAAGTGGCCAAATATTGCAGGAATTCCTTTCACAAGCTCATTGTAAACCAAGCCAATGCCAGGTGCTCTAATAGTACCAAGGTTGCAACCCAACTGCATCAGCAAATCCATTGAGAGCTTCTGTTTGACTTCAGTTTCATACTTTAGTTTGCTGCCATAGTTCCATATGTACATTATAAAAAATAAGACTGCTGCAAAAACCAGTAAGACCCAGCTGCCATCGCCCACACTACCTAAGACTGAAGAGAAAAAAACTAACTCCAACCCCAAAAAGAAAACAAGAAAGCATAGCACAACAATGATATTAATTTGCCATATCAGAAGCATTATGATGGTCACTAGTATTGTTGTCATCATCATTACACCAAGCTCAGCAATGCCTGCAGAAAAGAATGGAAATCAGAGGAAGCGGAACACATAGAGAATAAGAAAGACACACATCTTGTCAAAACTAAATAGACAAAAAATAAAGATGAGCAAAATCATGAAAATATTTGACATACCCTAATTCCAGTAGGTAGAAAGTACAGAAGCATATCAAATACAGAGACTGGCAACCTGAACTGTGTGCTTCTGACTAGTGGTAATGAATGACAGGAAATTTTATTCAATAAAAGAAAATAAGAGCTTTATTAGTACTAATGATTCCTAGTGAAGTTCAACGAGTCATCAGTTATCAAAGTTGGCAGATGTCTAAGATCCATATATTCTTCTTTTCTGACACAAATTAGTTTATCATGAAAAATTGGGACCAAAATGGATGACAGAGATACTTATAATAGGAACTAGGAAGAACATAAAATTATTCATACGAACAGGAAATGCAAAGTAGAAGGAACTCCATACCATATGCATTCCCAATCTCATATATGCTTCCAAAGGTAGCAACAAACGCCAGACAAACAATCAGCAAGAACCAGTTCATAACTGGAATGTATATCTGTCCCATGAACTTTCGAGATGTGTGAATGATTTTCAGGCGAGGAAAACAACCCAGGGCTGTTGATTGCTTTATGCATGAAAATGTGGCAGTTGTCATTGCACGACTTGCAATCAATGCAGCTATATTGGCTACAAAAACAACAGGCCAGAACACTCCACCTGTTCAAAAGAATTACACATCAATGACGGTCATAAGTGAAACAGCAATAACTTAGAGGAACTTTGTGGAAGCAATGCATGGAACAAAAAAAACCAGAGAAAGCTATTTACAGTGAAAATTTGTTTGGCTTCACTAAAAAAATAAAAATAATAGTCATTATTACATTTCACATCTATGTATATCGCAAGTTGCCCTTAAGACAAAAGCAAACAGCGGAAAAAGATAGAATCAAAAGACATGAAGCTTCCAGCTTACTTGGAATAGATGAAAAGAAGACCTGCTCAACTGTAGTTTGATTTTCAATAAGGAATGCAGCCTGACCAAGGTATCCCAGTAGTAGACAGGGCAGAACCAGAAAAATAAAAGTGACCTGCAAAATAAATAAAGGGATGAGTAATCTAAAACATCAGCAAGAGAAGTTCTTCATATATCTAGGAAGTTGTGATGAGTAAATAGCTAAGTAATCAAAGTACAGATCACTGCTTTACCTGAACAGACCTTACAGAGAAATAGCAAAGATCAGCAAACATTGCCTCCGATCCTGAATAAAGTAAAGATAGACAATATAATAAATAAATATCAAATTTGCACCCTTAATTTTCTACCATGTTCCATTTGATTGTTCTCAACACCCTGATCAAAGTATAGATAGAAATATGACAAGCAGATAATCATATCACTTGAATTTCACTAATTAATATACCTGTTGCACAAAGAAGGCAACCCCCAAGTGACATCCAGGCCTGAGTCGGATTCTTCTTGAAGAAGTAAAAGATGTAAACAGGATTAAATGCTCTTAGAACTGTTGTGCCATAAATCATGAGGTTGTAGATCCCAATGCCTCCAAGAGAACAAAACCATACGAACAAAGCAGGGCCAACTACAAGCCCCACTTTACTTGTTCCGAACCTCTGTACACTAAACAATATAACAAGAAATGCAACTGAAATCATCACTACTTCACCTGCAGAAGAAAGGATAGTGAAGTTTGAGAAGATATAATTCGGAATAAACATGAGAGACAGATCTATATAGGTATCTTTGGCAGCACAAAACTCAGTTCTGTGGATTCAACATTCAGTAGAAAAGTTAAAAATTGACATGACTGCTTAACACAGCAGATTCATTGTAACTTGATAATACATTCACAAACCTACAGATGTTAGAGATTCATTGCATATGATATGCTTATAAAAGTGAGCTTCAAAGCCCCCAAATACCAAACATAAATTATCAGATCAATAGGCTCACCTTGTTCAACTTTTCCTATTCCAACCTTAAGTCCACTCACAGCTGACATAACTACAAATTTCAAGCAACACAAAATTAAAACACTGTATGAGTTAATAGGAACTCTACAAGACCAGCAAAATTTTTGCATCAGCGATTTTCTGATTGTAATGTTTCTTTTTTTTCTTTTATAGAAGAAAGTAGTCATAGTTTGTACAGTTTGAAACAAGCCATGGCATAATGCAACCTTAGCTTTAATAAATAGGAAGCAGAAGAACATGCCAACAACATGTAGAAGAGTCACCATCTGTTGAATATTGCTGAAGCTTCACAATTAATTGTCTCATAAAGAAAATGATCACAGAAGATCACAGAGACATTCTGAGTGCCACAAGAACTTAACCTCAAGCAGATTAACTAACTTCTTTTTTATTTTCAGATTTCAGATAACAGAGGATAGGAAATAGTTTTCCTCTAGCAAAAATGAATATGCCAAAAAGTTGCACTGTGCATTCATGCAAGCTTGCACATGCATTACATGCAGATAAATGGTAATCTATGTACAAGGGTAGCATTGCATGTAGTTCAGAAGTTGTAATATGGAGAATTCAGCACTGCCTAAACAAAATGCTTGGGAACATGGGAAACTGTTTTTTTATAATGAGTGAAAAGCCAATTATTTAACCTGACATTGCTGGGGTGACAACTCCATCGGCTATAACCATGGAAGTACCAAAAAGCACCAACACCAGAAGAAGTTTCTTCAATGCCAGTGATGTTTCTAGATACTCCTTAATCTTCAGAGACCTCTCCAGCTCTGGAGATGGCACTTTAAGGCGGAAACTCGATATGTGAGCATCTGAGGGCAACTGATTTGGGAGAAGACTGGCCTTTGCATGTCTACATATCAATGAGTACAAAGCAAATGTCCCCCCTGAAAAGGTCATGGCATAAGGTTAGTCTGCATTCATTCAGTCCGTCAAAGATTGCAAGCATCAAACATACCTTCCCCGTCATCATTGCCCCATAAGACAATGAAAATGTACTTCACAAGCGGTATCAAGATCAAAGTATATAAAACAAGAGAGAGCGCTCCAAGAACATCCTCCTCTGAACTAATCGGGTATTTGTTGAACATCACATCAAACGTGTACAATGGACTAGTCCCAACATCCCCAAATACCACTCCAAGTGTCTGCAGCATCAGCACCAGGTTCCTGCCTAAATTAAACTCCTGCATTTTAATATAACAAACATTCAGATAATCTGGGCTAACCAAAGACACTAAAATCAGTAACTTTGGCATCAACTATTTATCACTTTCTTGAGCTAAAAAATGCAACATTCTAATGAATTCAATGGGATCACTGCTTCTAATCCCAACCTTGTAATCAATTTAGTACTGGATAAAACTTGTTTCCAGAATTCGTTCGTGCAGCGATTTAGGTTGGCAAAATACTAATCTATGCATTCAAAATTCATCAGAAAAATCAAAGAAAATCCTCGATGCCTGTTCGCATCTTGTGATCATCAACGGTAACACTACACAAACATTTAGAAGAAAAAAGCAACTCCAAAGGCGAATCGAGAGATCAGAAACCTCGTAGTCATTCCGGAAGGCACCGGGGACCTCGAGGGCCTCGACGTCGAAGGAGTCGATCCGGGGGCCGGTACGGATCAGGCGCTGCTCCTCGCCCCTGTTGTCGTCGTCCTCATCGGAGTCGTAGCTCACCTGCGAGGGCGAGGCGTCCTCGTCGGCGTCGAAGTCGTCCCGATCCGGCGCGACCCAGCGGGACTCCATGGAGTCAGACTTCACGAGGCTCCCGCCGTTCTCCCTCTCCGAGCTCTCCGCCGCCGCCGCCGTTCCTGCCATAGCCGGATCTCCGCCAGGGCTCAGTGCATCGTGAGAAAACGCGAGATCGAGGGATCGAGATAAATCGGGAAAAAAATGGTGGAAAAAAGGGAAGAATACGATGATGCGGGGGAGTGGTATCGAGACAGGAAGAAGAGGGACTGAAATTTACCGGGGGCGGTGTCCGCCTTGTAAAACGGTTGGATTGGGGAGAAAGTAGGTTGGGTTGGACTTTTGTGGTACCCAGTTATATATATATATATATAATATACATGCAAAAAATCACCTATTTTTCTAAAATTGTGAAAAGGACCTGCATTATTGCTTTATTTGCGGAGAACCACCTGGATCCATTTTAATGATAATTGAACCTGAATGTTTTAAATTTTTTTTATAGAATTTTTGGTGTAGAAAAGTCCAAATTATCCAATTTTAATGTATCTAATCTAATAAGTCTTCATCATAGATAACCATTTTTTTGTTATCAATTATTAGAAGACCCAAAATTTCCAATTCTTATATAAAAAAAAAATTAATTAACCAAAATCAAGAAATACATAATTTTTTGGAAAAAATTTTTATTACTCGTTTTTTATCCGTTTAAGCCAACAACACATTTTTTTTTTCTTTTTTAGCTTGTAGTTTTGAAAAATATTTTCTTTTACCTCCTATTTTTTATCTTAATATTGTATATCTTTTTACATCAATTAGAACATTATTTGAATAAATTGTCTCTTATTGTGTATAAAGCAAAGGCCAATGGTACCATGACCTTTGAAGATTTATCAAATTTCTTCTTGTTGGCATAATCTTTGGAGATCTATTATATTTTTTTTTCCTTTACAGCTCTAATATTCTTCTTTCGTTTTAATCTCTTTCACTAACTCCATTTTCACACTTCATTTGAAGTTCTCAAATTCTGATTTACTTATTTGGTAAAAATTCTCCTTTTCTAGCTCCCTTTCATTGGCTTTGATAATATTTATTAACTTTGATTTTCTTATCTATTGGAAGTACTCTTAACAAAAATTTTTCGGTGGAATTTCTCTTTTTTCATCTTCAATCTCTTTCTTTGGCTTTCATTTTCTTCTCCAATTGTGTGACCCCCTTCTAGCTTCACTTTCAACCATGAAGCCTAAACCTCTTTAGGCTCGATCACCCCTTTCCATCTCCATTCACTACATCAGGTGTTCTTCATTTCGATTGCCACCGATTTTAGATTTGTGATTTTCTTTGGCCTCATCAACTCCAAAGTGTCTCAATTTTTTGAACAAAATATTTTTTAAAATAGAATGTATTCACTCTTTACAATAATGATTTTTTTAATAGATTATATTCACTTTTAAATTATAGTGTATTAGGTATTTTTATAGTGTATTAGGTATTTTTATTTTACATTTAATGTATACATCTTTGTATAAATACTAATTCATTTTCTCTCTACCTAAATAATAATAATATGGATACACATTGGCTCAATTTAGATTATATTAAAACTTGGAGAATACATGGTCTCTGCTTATGAATGATATAGATTAACACACTAAACATTCATTGACTCATGTCAATTTACATAACTACCATTAGGATCCAACATAAAATGTTCACTATTATCATAAGTTAAATATTCATAAAATATTTGACAGTTAATTTTCTAAATATCATCCAATTAATAGTATTATAATATATAAATGAACACATCAATTGTTCCTGTTCTTGCAATAGTGAAAACTATCCATCAAACTTTTCCGAAATCATGTAAATAAGTCATCGATAAATAACCTTAAGTACTTTGGCCAAAAAAAAAAATGTTTAGCACTATCAAATTTTACTAATAAATGCTCAACCATTACCAAACACACATAGTTTATTATTAAAATCACATAATCCATAAATATGTAACAACCCATATAATTAGTGACCATGAAAAATTAAATGATAAGTAAATATGTGACAACTTTATTAAAATTTTCATATACTGCATAGAATATGAAGCCTTTGACATGAAAAATGAAATCCTAATTTTGAAGAGAATGAGGACAAAATCAATTGGAATGTGAAAAGAGTAAAATTAGAAATTGGCGAGTTTACTGAAGGGTAGGTGGTAAGTAAGAGCTGAGCCATAAAAATTTTTAAAAATATGGACTAAAAAGAGAAAAAAAGGACTTGGGCTTAAACTGATAAATTAAAGAATTAATTGCTTGAAATTTTTACTAAATTACATAATTTTTAAATTTAAAAAAATTATATATAACTTTTAAAATCTTACCAAATTACATATCTTTTCTTAGAACTTAAAAAATTACACATAATTTCTTAAAATTTTATCAAAGTAGATATTTTCTTTGTAATTTGAAAAATTATATATAACCATGTCACGTCCCAAATTTGAAATTTGTAAGTTCGGACACATGACAATGTCACACACTTCTAAAGTCGAAACTCCATAAGCATGCAAAGCTATAATTTTGAACTCATATAAAATTAATAACTCACAAAAATTAGATTAATAACTCAAATACGTGAGTAAATTTACATCAGTCTTAATTAAACTAAAATACAATACCTCTAATCAACTAGTAAAACTCACTTGGCTAAATCTCTTAATATTGACTAAACTTTAATATACAAACAAGTGAGTCATCTATGTTGATATATATATATATATAACTTAGATTTTAAAAACTAAATTTTACATATGTTCCAAAATCATATAATCATAAAATACAATATAATCAAAACAAAACATATTGGACCAAATAATATAATTATGTTATTAAATTTAGAACTTTTGAAATACATTCACTTTTTTATTCAAAATATATTTTAGTTTTCAGTACCAACTACAGTTACACACTTAACCTAATGTCACGGATCACATCTATAATACCTAAAATTAAATTACATCACAAAGTATCACACTTAACTTCTATAACTAAGTCACATCATAAGATCGAAACTAATCCCTCACAAATATATATACATATTGATATAGTCAGAATTTTTTCTCATTGACAAAGTCACATCATATAATCAAAGTATAGATGTATTAAGAGATATTTAACAAAATATTTTTTTGTTCCTTATACAATTTTATAATAAAATGACTAACTATAACTTAGTTTTATAAGTTTTCAAATATGAAATTTTATTTTAATTTCAAAGTATATATAATATCAATTTCATATTCAATAAATACTTATTACATAATACAATAATATCAAAAATTATAAACAATCAAAATAATTTATATATACTAACAAAGAATGGTATGACCTATTTGCTTATCTCAATCATGATAGACGTAAATTATAATCTTTATTGACTCTCCAAATAATTTTTTTAAAATTTTTTATTTTTCTTGAAGTATTTCTATATCTCTTTCGTCACACATAGTCATTATTTATACAATCCTTAGCCATCATTTGTGCAATCTTTTAGTTAAAAAACTCTAACCTTTTTATAATATAAAATATTATTTTTTATAAAACTTGTAATAAAATAAATAATATTAATTAGATAAAATTTAAATTTAACTAAATTCTATTTGAGCTAAGTATCGCAAACTATTTGAAATATTTTTAAATTACATATTTTTTTAATATTGGAGCAGTAAAACTCATACCAAATAAGAAAATATTTTTAGATAACATCAAAACATTGAATCCCAACAAAATGGTGAGATTGTCGTAAATCGCTACTTTTTATAAAATTATTTGTTATATCAACGACTGTCTTTCATATATAGTTGGTCTGTCCTCACTAAAACTCTTGATTTTTTACATACTGTGCAATTCTTATATCTCACTTTTGTTTTTTGAAATAAAATTTTGAATATATTAGTAAATATGTAAAATTAATTTTTTTTCGTCCATCAAATTTTATTTTTTTTATAAATAGAAGAATCAATATTCATAAAATATACATCAGCAATATTACATTTAACTCTATCGTCTCTTTCTCTGTAGTTCTCTGGTAGAGAAATAATATTTTTGTGCTCGTTTGAAATTCAAAAACTGTGACTAAATTATCGAAAAAAAAGAAATAACCACCATCAAACTTAGGCCAGAAAATAGCATATATCTGCAATTAGGCAGTCTCATTTGACCAACTCAGCGAGTTCCAGTGCGTTGCATGCCACAATGCGGGCGAGCCACGTCGGAGTTCCGTTACAGGTGTCTGTCAGAACGCCACCATGTGTCCACTTCTCCATTTTCTCCTCCATTCAGCCTCAAGTATCTCGTATTCAGGCAAGATGCAAAATTACACAAGAGGTGAGAGATTTTTCAAGGCATTTTGATGGCTATGGCCATCCATGCTTGGAGTTGGAGGAGGAAGAAGAGCTCTGCTGAGCAGCATGATGTCAAGAGCATTTCTGCACAAGCCAGTCTTGATGAAACCCAAGCAGCTCTCTCTGCATCCTCTCAGGTTTGTGCCATACCTTGTGAAGCATGTTTGAATCATGTTTTGAATCGATAAGAATGTTGGATTTCGATGGCAGGTCGAGAAAGAGCGGGATTCTGGGGATGTGACGGTCGACGAAAGGAAGGCGTCCGCGAAGGGTGAGTATACGGTGGAGCAGGCCGCAAAGCCGGCGGAGAGAGAAGCGGAGGAAGGTGGGGAGGTGTCCGAGAGCTTCATGGAAAAGACAAGGCGGGCGATAGAAGAGGCGTGGGCAGCTAACAAGGACACAGCGGAGGAGATTAAGGAAGGTGTCAAGCGCCAAACAAGCGATGGATAGATGTGCATGCTGATGGAGACGCAAGCTAACTGTCTTTGTTTGCGTTTTGTTCGACCCAAATATCGTTACATAGTTTAAAGCTTTTTTACATAATTTTTTGGAATATATACCTGAAACAGAAGAAATAGCTCGCAAAATCTCTAGTTCTTTGCATTTGACGTAAGAGTCCACTGAAGCATACAATCTGAAACAGTTGAAAAAGAACCGAGAATAAAATCATTTACACTTGAAGCATAGCGCAGTACGATTTGATGACGTCCTGAAACAAAGACAGCTCCACTAGATCTAGAAAGGAAGCACAAACAGTGGAATGGTGGTGGAATCATTGGCTGCTGCTACAATGAACTCTTGCTAAAATTGGCAAGGTGAAGCGAAGTCTTGAGGGGAGCTCCACCGACTTCAGAACAACTCCAATATTGTCTGGCTAGCAGAAAGTTTTCTCTCCATCGAATTCCAAGTTCTGATTTATCGGAAAGCATTGATGAATGGTAACAATGAGTCCACCTCTCTCTTTTCTGATGGATAATTTATGGGTCTTGATGTGTGCCTGAGGAAGAAGAGGATGGTTGGGAAGTTACCTAGCTGTAATTCTTTCTGGGCAAACGGCTTGTGCTCACCATCTGCGCGAAACTTTGCCACTTTAATGCCAGAGTAGGAGAGCTTCTCAGCCAACTCCATAAGAACCTTCCATTACTTGAGAGGAAGATACAATTCCCATTGTTGTTGTAACATAAGATACAGGCTCTACTCCGAGTTCCGGAAACGCTGTGCGACATGCCGACCTGCAAAATCAGTAAATCTGCCCGTCGGTGGTAGTACGGCTGAAGCATGTTGCCCGTTGGTGGTAGTACGGCAGAAGCATGTTTGATGCTCAAGTCATGTATGGGATCTGAGAATAGAATCAAACAACGGAACTTTTCTATGGATTAGACAGAATGAAAGAGTCTCTACCAGATCCGTGTTGAAGATGATGGTTTATATACCCTGGACTGATTTCGTAATTCGATGAAAATTTGGAGGGAGAACGATCACTTTACCATGGTCGTTGTACCTCACGATACCTCATGCTTGTCATGTACGGGAGGTGGAAAAGAAAATAGAGAAAGAGGCCCTTAGCGACGCTCCATGGGAACACCTTCTTCATATGGCGGTTTGCTGCGGAGGCCAAGTTGCAGAAATTAAGGTGGGATCCCTATGTATTGGGAAATGGTTGAAGCGTTGTATGATTATAACTTTGATGGCTCAACCGAGTTTTGCAGACTTGGCTGGGGCTCTGAGAATTGGGCTTAGCGTATCGTGGCACTTCTTATGATGGTGTGATTGCGAAGAACCCGGTGCATCTTGCTGCTTGAGCTTTCAAATTAGATCGAGGTTTGAAGACTCAGTCCGGTCCCTCTGCTCACGTGGCTGTTTGCTAACCTGAGATTACAAGTCTTGTGATCTAGTCACAGCTTCGGGATCTTGAATAGACCTTTGGAGGTTCTAGTGGTAATCTGGTGCTTTGTTTGAGCACGTGTAATTTGATGCGGATTTCACTACAATATTTTTATAAGTATTTTTAATGTTTTTAAAATGCCATCACCAAAAAAATTGGAAACGTTTTAAAATCATTGACTAAAAAAACATCACAAACTTTTTTTGACATTTTTAAAATATCAGAAATAATCTTCCTTAGTATTTTTATAGCGTTTTATGAGTATTAAAAATGCATAATTTTTTCTAGCATTTGTTATATAACATGTTAAAAATTTTCGACATTTTTAGATAAAACACCAAAAATAATTAAAAACATTGAGAATTCTCATGAATATAGGTAAAATTTTTTGGCATTTTATTGAAAAATATCAAAAAATCCTTTACCTGTATTTACAAATACATAATGCGTAATAACCTATATGTACAAACATGAAAGATTTCACAAAATTTATAACACAATATAATATACTGCTTAATAATTTTCAATCAACATATAGTGTATAAAAAATTTTACATCACAAACAAAAGTTAAAGAAATAAAATAAACTCGCAATGTTTCTGAAGCATGCATTGCTCTTGTTTACGGCTTTCCAAAGGACCGCCTCTCAATTGTTACCTCCACATGTATCCTCAATCTTCGTATGACTCTGATCTTTCTGTAAAACAAAATAAAAAAATATATATATAAATAGTATCGACAGACCATAAGATAAAATAACATTTATGAAATTTTTGAGATGCCTAAGTAGTGGATGAAGTACTGCCCCAGTTTACTATTGTGCAAAAATTCCTCGACTTCATGTTAGTTTTGCATTTTATGGGGCCTGATTAATTTCAGAGTTTTATATAATTATACAAATTAACAATAGATATGAAAACAAGAAAGTGGTATAAAACATAAAGAATACATATCATATGAATGACACCCTAGAACTGGGATTGTAACGACTGAAAAACACTTTGGAGATGGGCTATAATATCTTAAAGAAGAGCAACTTGAGCTTATATCATATCCTTTACTTGGGCTTTGTTGTAACAAATTTGTCATGCAAATCTCCGGAAGTACTCCCAAAGACCAGGGTGAGCGTTGATCCCATACCGAAAGTCCACAGTCAGCCATACCTCTCATATCCAAAAATTTGAACATGAATTTTGTATTGAATAGTAGTGTCCAACATAAGACCCATGATACAACATGTTGTAGATGTTTAATCTGAGTCTTAAAAAAAGGGTGAACAACATACAAATACATCCCTTAATAGAATTTTAAAGTGAGTTAAAATAATACTCATTAATAGAATTTTAAAGTGAGTTAAAAATAATACTCATTATTACTATTGCGGATGTCTTATCAACTAGTTGTTCATCCTTTTTAGTATGAGAAGTCAAAAATACCTCGAATTCTAATAGCTTAGCCCTACTTTGCTCCTCTACACTACACAATATTAGATTATTTGCAACACTTTTTTTGTGGTGATCGCGAAAATGCCGGTATTTCTTTGAGTATTTTTGTATGATAATACTTATTGAAATATTAGATATTTTTTTTTAAGTTGACCTTCACTTATTATTGATATAAGCATCTTTTTCTATATTAGGAATTAATTCCTCGAACAAAGCTACTTCCAACTCTTGAAGGAACCTTCTTTTGGGTTGCTATTGGTCTTCGATCTTGATCACAATCTCCTTTTTTGTTTCTCTTAACGTCGTAAGTTTTCTTTTGCTCCATGACTCTAGCTATAAGGCGTGTACAAATGGATGGTTGCTATATATTGATTTGCTTTATATTGACTGGGATATCTCAAGGGGCATGCTTTTGTTAGATCATTTAAGGTTTCAACTCAAGCAAAAATCAAATGAAATTTGGTGAAATCCGAAAACTCTAGCTAATACACTTGACTTTAGAATTCAAAGCATTTTTTTGCTTTTGTTTCTCTGTTTTCGCATCTTATAGCTCTCATTCTTGCTAAATGAGATAGTTATTGTTATATGATTATGATATAATTTTCAATTTCTTGGAGACATAAAAATAGAAGATACATTGATTGCTATTATAATATTTTTAGACTCATAATGAACCATGAATTACAATTTGTTGGTGAATGAACATGATTTTGTTGAAGATTGTAGTATTACAACTAATTTGATGGTAGGAATGAAATTTAAATTATGACATATGATTGTTGAATGAGTTTTAGTATACCCAAGCAAAATACAAGTACTGATGATATAGTCGATTTACCAACTCCTTATACTTGTATCGCTATATAGCCATATATTTTGACATCCACTTTAATATTTAATTTCACATATATGCAGTTATATCCATTTTGAAATTCTAACTTATAGTATTATTCAATTATTGTTTATATTTATATAAATTTGCATTATCATACGATATTATTTTTGACTGGATAGTAATATGATGGATAAAAGCTAAATCAATACAAAGAATTGGTTGGATAGGAGATATCTCAAAGGAATTAATGCACTTCTCGAATATGCTTATAGAAATAATAGTTATGATCAGTTTTTAAAAGGTTTATACATTGATTGTATGAATATATACAATCGGACACGTAAATAAGCACGTAATAGTAAGATGATGGAGTTCGTTATATACTAACTGAATATTTCATGAAGAAGAGTCATGGTATCAGTAGAAAACTCAATATAGCACCTAACATATCCAAGTTTCAGAGTCAGATGCAATAAACAATGAAGATGGAAATGAAATCGAATATTTGCTGCACGATGCATTTAGTGTTCCAACCAAAGATATACTACTAGATATTCTTATAACAAATGATATAAAATTTTTCAAACTACTCAAGGAAGCTAATAGATATTATACCCTAAAAATAAACATTCTTATTCTTCATTAAGCAATTGCTGACTGTGAAGACCAAGTATTGATGGGATAACCGATCATTCAATATTGTATGGAGACTATAAAGGAGATGTTCCATGAACTAAATTCCTTCCTTAGTTTTTACTGTGAAGCATGAAATATTATAAAAAAACTAGGCATTGGGTATACGAAAACGCATACTTGTCTCAATTATTGCATGTTATACACGAATGAGTACATATAAAATACTTGTTGCAAGCATTGTAAAACAACTCAATATAAGCAAATGAAAATCGAAGATGATGCTGATGATTAGAAAGTACATAATATACCAATAAAGATTGTTAGGTACTTTCTTTTGAAGTTGATACTGCAATAGCTTTTCATATTTGAGAAAATTACTCATCCGAAATGGCATACAGAAGGTCATTTAGATAACGGATGATTGCGGCATCCTGCAGATAACATAGCATGGAAAGATTTTAATAATAAGCATTCACACTTTGCAATAAATTGTTATAATGTATGGTTGAAGTTAACTTCAAATGAATTCAACCCTTTCAATACAATGAGCATATCGCACAGTACCTGGCCTCTGCTTCTAGTTCCATACAATTTATCTTCATAATTATATATGAAGCAATCGTCATTCATGTTATCTATTTTTACCACTCTCGGCAATATATAAAGGAAAGTGATGAAAACGAATTCATTAGTAATAAAACTAAGGCGAAAGAGGACATCGATTGTAACAATGACGATGAAACTAAAAATAATTTTATGTCAGATGAGAACGAACATTAATCTGATAGTAAGTTTCATTTCTTATATTTTTTTATTCATTTGTTATATATAATGTTATTATACACATTACTTTTTCATGACTTATCAATATATTAATTATATGTTGAACCTATCACTATTATTTTCCAATTACAAGTAAAAATGAGTCGGCCAAGAAGGCATATTGGGACTGTCCAGTCTGCTCCAGTAAATATGGAGACAGAGAGACCAATGTTGGAGGCGCAATTCTTTTCAGATTTCGATGAAAATAGTACGACTTCCTTATCTCATGTAACAGAAGATGAGATGGACCGCGACGAAAGTTTACAATGCGTCAATTTAATTTTTTTTATGTATAAATCATTGTACATATTATATACATTTATATATTTATACATATTTTTTAGATCCAAGTGACACACTGCACCTTCTTCGAGTAGTACACACCACGGGCCTAGCAAGCCTATCAGAGTATGGGACATCAAGAGTTATTGGTTTATACTGGCCATCAACTGGTATGGTTAGATCACCAGAGAGAATTCAACAAGTTAGCCTTGACAAACATTGATTGGCAGGCACTATCAGAATCAAACAAACAAAGAATTTGAAAAGATATCAAAATAATATTAATTTTATATTTCTATATTTATTATTTTTTTACTAACATTTTATTTTTTCATTTTACAGACAAATACTAACCTAAATGAGGACTGCAAGAAGTCCATAATAAATTTAGTGCGCAAAAAGTGATGAGATTAGAAGACAGATGTGAAAAATAAGTATTTAACACTATTTAAAAACCAACTGAAGTAATTTGTCACTTGCTCGTCAACGACGGTTGAAGAAAATTAGTGATCCCAACTCATGACATATTAGTAGAACTCAGCTATTCGGGTATATCTAATTCCTTTGAAATTTATATATCTACGATCTTCTACATATGAGCTCATTAAACTAATAATATATTTGTTATTTTAGGAAAAAAGCAAAGAGAATAGAAAAACCAGGAAAAAAACAAAAAATAGATCACTCACTGGGTCACAAGAGTTATACGAATTTGAGAGTCGAGGTATTTACACACTTAAACATGTATTTGAAGTCAGTTGATTTAGTTTATTTAATGAAAGGCTTTTCATAATGGAAGAGTAATATAAATTTGAGTTTTCAAATCTTAAGGTGTTTTTGTTATCGCATACGAGAAAAGTATTGACCTATATGATAATATTTTGAGGGAGAATTAAAGAGGTTTTGAAATACAAATATGTTTTAGATAAATAAAATCAAAGTCCAATAACATTTTTCAACATAATTCGCCATTCAATAATTCAAACAATTTTATACACATTTCTCAATTACAAGTGTTATAAAAGTAAAACATAATAAGAAAAAAATACACCGTGATTTTTACGTAGTTCGAAGACCAATTAATCTTACTTCACGGCTTTTGTCGCTCTCTTGAAGACTTCAATGACTTCACTAGTAATATTTTTTAAAATGAAATCAAACCTTTACATTTATTTGCCAATCGCAAGCATCATTTTCTTTAGCTAAAGCCAAGCCCGTTGCTCCATTAGGATGAAACCACGTTTGTATAACTCCTTACTTTTATCGAGCAAATAATATTTCACACCGAAACCTATTGCACACTTAATACTCTTAACACTTAAGAGTGTTGCAAATAAAGAAATAAAAAATAATAATACATTTGAAACTCACTACAAAATCTCTCAAGATGAATACGAAGACAATTGAAAATTTGCTTAAGATTAGAAAATTAAGAACATTCTTGGAATTAGAAAGCTTTGAAGGGAGTATATTTGCTCTAAAAGTATTGAAAGTTTATTTTCTCCATAAGTAAAAAAATCCCAAGTCTTTATATATTCTATGAAGCAGAAAACTAGCTGTTTGGAAATCACTTCTAACTGTCAATGCTGAGTTTGATCATCTGAATCTCAAGGTTCAGTCATCTAGACAACTCTAATGGTCAAAAAATTAAACTAGTCATTACACTAATGTTAGAGATTTGGGTACCCGATCACAAGATTTCGACTTCTGAACTATACAATTTCGAATGTCCGACCAAAGCTTTGGGCGACCAAACCCTGAACATGAATTTTCTTAAAAGTTAAAGCCTCCAAACTTTGAGTGTCCGATCTTGGAATTCGAACGTCTGAGACTGTTAGAAATTTTAAAGCTATTTTTGCTATATTCGAACGTCTGAACCATAAATTTCAAGTATCCAAAATTAATAGAAAAACTATTATTCTTACTATAACTTTAACTTCATGTTAGACATTATCTCAAATTAATCTTTGATTAAATAATAAATCGGTGAAGATATTCCAAGATTAATTTAAGTATTAATCAAAAGCTTTAAAAATTAATCTTAAGACAAATATTCGATTCGACTAAAGCAAATAAATATCTAAACCTAATGAACTGACTTGATCTCTTATGTCTTCTTCAAGTTTCATTCGTTGATCGACCATCATACCTCATCTTTAATGCTTTTTTCAAGTTCATCCACACTTAAGGGTTTCGAACGGACTTGGTTTCATTTCGAATTTAGCTTAGCTATAACATACACATATTCAAAATATGATCAAATACATGGTTGGATCATCATCAAAACTATAAAAAACAACAAAAAGATGAACAACCAGTCAACAAAGCATCTGCAACATTAATAGGAGAATATTTCCACAATCCATTTTTTACAGTTCCATTATTGAATAATCTACTTACATTTTTAATTGTCATCTATGTACAGTTCCAAATTGAACAACTACGACAAAAGTTGTCAGAGGATTTTCAATCACATACTGTAACTCAAAATGAGATTCATGCTAAAGTATTTGATCGGGGGAGACATGATTGGCTGCAAACGCTCGGTATAGGACCCACAACCACACAAATTTCTCGAAGTACCTTCGGAGAGTCGTACGGTGAACGCATTATATACATGCTAAATTAAATGTGCATATACAAGCAGAGGTACAAGCGCAATTACAAGCAGAGATAGTAGCACATGCTGCCTCTCTTCAAGAGAGCATAACTAGGCTCGAAAGTGCTTTTAAGACATTAGCGACTAATGTAAACAGTCGACCATCTCCCACCCCTATGATATATATTACCGTTTAATCTTCTTTTTTTTTGTCATATAGTTTTAGTTCACATAACTATACAAATATATGAAATAAAACAGGTTCCAAAGAATACTAGCCAACTTAGAACTGAGGGATCAGTACACAAGCAAGCAATAGTCAGGTATTGCACAAAAAACAAATTTGCAATTTATAATTTTATCTCGTGTTCTATAGTTATTGTTCTTTTTTTCTCTATGGGGGGACCGAGCTACTAAGGATCAGCGGTTGCCGGTGACGACAAGTTTCGACAACGAGAGGGAGTTAAGATGCTTCAACCTTTTTTATTCATTTGTGTTGTGTTTGATGTAACTTCATTTCGAATCTACCATTCTGTATCATTTACTTTGATATTTGGTTGATCTGACTTGTTTGACTTGCTATTGCTATATCTATTTTTATCTGTTGTAACTATTTTTTCATTATTATTTCATTATTAATTTTTTTATATTTATCTATTATGATTAATAAGTTTTTTTGCAGCTTAACATTGTAAATTTCAGTCTCAAGTTCGGATTAAAAAAGTAGAAAGAGTTGCTTTTAATTCTTGATTTTATTTATATTGTCCTGACTCATTATTTCATTCCACAAATCCTCTTCAAACTTGCAAAAATTATATGATTTTAATATTCAGTACTGAGAAAATTTTATTATTGCTACATTAGTATATAATAACTGAATAAATATAGACGTGATTGTTATTAATGTATGGTATAATTATTCAATAGTAAATCTTTATTTTGTGTAATATGTACAATTATAATTTATATACGGTAATTGTTCAATTTTATGTTTTTCATTTGTGTATGATATACATTGTATTATACAGGATGTATTTTTAGTATACGTAATTTTTGAAAAATGCGATTTACAGTAAAAAATTTTTTTTTTGGTATTTTTGTCCAAAAACACAGAAAATTCCTAACATTTCAACCAAAACGTTGGGAACTTTTCCCAGCGTTTCAATCAACAAAATCGAGAATTTTTCTGACAAAAAACGCCAAGAATAGTTCCTTTTCACCAACAATTTTCAAACGCCATCAAAAACGCTGAAAAATACATGATAGTAATTTCATGATTAGCTATTAAGGTAAATATGTTCGCTCTTAAGTTGACATACCTTCTACACCCTAGAAAGTAACCTATCTTCTTTTTTTCCAAACTTCTTTTATTTTTTATACTTTGTTCCTAAAAAAAATAATGATGAATATATTAATTCGACGACTGTGAAAGTTAATATATATCAATGACTATGAAAGAGAATAGCCAAACGGATAGGTTTAAACAATTTTCCACTAGAAGAAATCACTACTCCGCCTCAATGCTTCTATTTGAATAAGTGGCGAGCTTACTTGGCTAATTTTTGAATAATGTAAAATACATCTTCTTTACGTCCGCTTTCCAGTCCCACCAGCACTTGTCCAACAATTGCATAACCATCTTCTTATAGTCCTCCAAATTTGTGTATGCTTGTACAATCAAATATTGATTTTCATGAAAATAATTAATTATAAATACACCAATATATAACATACAAATATAATTTTAAATTTACATTAATAGCTTAATGCCTTTTCACATCTTTTATTTGTTTGCCTCTAACATTACCTGTCAATCAGTATAAGTCAAGAGTAGCTTATTCTCATCCTTGACCATTATACCAATTGAGTAGATAATATGGCCAAATTATGCCCGATATTTTGCTCGAACTGGTTGAGGGTCAGCTCCAATTGATATCCTTTTGAGCCTCAAACTCTGACTGATTTGCTAGATCTACAACCTGTTCTACTTGAAGATTGGGCAAAACTCAAACCCACAAAATTCAAAGATTGCACAATGGCTAAATAATTAATAACCCATAAAATAATAAATAAGTAAAAATATTATTAATTAAATTTATTCAAACATTCGTTATAGTGGATCTCCTTATCCTCTACTCCAAAGGATAAGAAAACAATGCTATTTCTATTGGAATCTAAATGAAAATCTCCACTAGATGAGAATTGGATATCAAACACTAGTGCCTTTGTATTCATATTTTTCAAGAGTTTTCGCGATAATTTTAATATCTCTGTGGTTGAACCATTGCGACTTGAAAAAAAAGAAAAACACATAAAATTAAATCAATCTTATAATTTAAATGCTAAATTAATCGATAAAAGATATACATATTTTCATATAACTTAAAATGCCAAATTTTGTCCATGTTCACCAATGTCCAACCCGTATTCTACCCATGTTTTATCATGTTCATCATTGTATCCTACCCATCTTCCCCCATATCCATTTCGTATCTTATCTGTATTTTCTTATGTTAATATTGTATCCTACTCATGTCTTATCCGTGTTTATTAATATTCATCTCGTATCATGCTTATGTTATCCCCATATTTGTCCGTATTCACTCGTATCCACTCCATTCTTTATATGTATTTTTTCATGTCCACCATATATACTACTCGTGTTTATCCCGTGTTCGACCCTTGTTCACCCATCTTTGCCCCATGTTTACTAGTGTTCATCTTGTATTTGCCCATGTTTGCACTATATCTAATTTATATTCTCCTAACTACTTACAATAAATAGTTTTAACTTGATCCTAACCGTTTTCATCAATAATTAAACCCATTGATGCCAAAATCAACCATGGAAACCAATAAATTACAGCTAGCCCTAAAATTTATAGAAATTGAAATCCTCAAATACATTTACTTAGAAATAAAGATATTGTTCAAAATAAAAAGACAGAGAGAAGTCAAACTACCATGAGAAGAAAGCAATGAGAGAACTTATAAAAAATATAAAATTCGAGGATTAAAGAAAGAGAGGAAATGATCTAGGACATACCTTATGAGGAGGAGTGAAACTCAAGATGCTCAAAAGAAAGAACAAGGAGGTGTCAAATTGAAGATGGAGATGGAGATTTAGTTAGTCGGACACACCAAGAAAAAAAGAAAGGAAAAGATAAAGTGAATCCCTTGTGCTAGAGATTGGAAAGGACAAAATTCTTGAGTTGGATTTTTAGAGTGGGACTTTTTCAGTATTTTTAAGTTAAAATTGCTAGGAAAGCTAGACATTATCTACAGCAACACTGAGAAATTGCCACAGTTCGGACAATTGGACCAACATATTCAAGTGTTTGAATATAACAAAAATAGGGAATTGTTTTCTGTTTTCAAAATTGGAACGACCACACCTAAACATGACAAAAACAAAGAGTTATTTTTTATTTTCAAAGTTTGGACGACCAAACCAATCTAATAAAACATGGAACTATTTTCTGTTTCTAGAGTTTGAACAACTAAACCTAATGGAAACAGGAAGATATTTTCTATTTCAAGAATTCGAACGACCAAATCTAACAAACAACAAAAATTTCAAGAAAAATATCGGCATTTTTTAAATAAACGCCAAGAATTTCCTCTAGTGTTCTTTTCACCAACAAAGAATATCCCAACATTAGGATGACCGTCATTCCTTAAACACCGGAGATATCCATATATGGTGTAGTGTTTGGGGTTCCACCGAAAAAACCCTAAGCCTTAGAAACCTAGTTCACAGTTCAAGTGTTTGCATACACATCACCCATGCTAAGATAAATTTGAATTTCCATTTTTTTCCAAAAAAAAGCCTATCTTTAAGAGTGTTTTGTGTTAATTTGATGGTAACGTCCATTCTACATACGAACTTCTCACAAAATGACAACAATTAAAACTAGTTTAGATGAAAGTCCAGGTGCAATGTGGTACTTCTAATTGATGTTTTGACTAAAAAATCTGGAGGTTGTGTTTAATAGTAACCTATAGCTGAGAAAAAAAGGGCAAAACTCAGAAAGAAACAGAATTTTTACCTGACAATGGCACTAGGAAGCACAGAAAATAACTAGCCAAGGCTCTTGCTGGTATTTCAGACCAAGCAAATGCTCAATTCCAGGCCTGCTAAGGTTAACAAAATGCTGGGTTTGAAAGACGTCTGGATTGCCATTCGGAGAGCTTGCAGCAGCAACTTCATTCACATCAACAACTAGTCTTTGGGCATCAGTGCTTTTGATGTTGCCCTTACGGAGCCCACATTCCTTACTTTTTGTGTCCTTCCACCGCCACCTGCCTTCTCTCTCATGCTGCCCAGGCAACACTGGCCTGGTGCAGGGCTCACAGCCAATGAAGGCACATCCCTAGGATGTTTCAAATCAAATGGCAGAGAGATGAATAACATATAGAAGTGAAAAAGGTACAGTGGTGCAATTTTTTTGGTAAAAGACATCAGTGATTGCATATTACCTGTGAATGTAGAAAGTTTACAGGAGTATTCATGGTCGTGAGAAAATTTCAAATATCATTCCCCTCCACATTTGCCACTGGGTTCACTTAAGCTACCAATTCCGCCATCTATAGCTTCAAAAGTAGGATCTACCTGCATACCCAACAGCACAATCTCTTCTATTTGAGTAATTCTGAATTTTATTCCAGTCATACAGATCTTACTGCTGACTCTCACAGATTGGAATGAACATGAAAAAATCCAAAACGAAAACCATATTAACTAAAAAAAAAGTTACTAAATTATGTACATTAGTCCAAAATAGAAAACAACATACAACTCATACAACACTGCTCGCAAAACACCAATCGGTAAGCACTTCAAAAGAAATTTATCCAAAGTTGATGGGATGTTTTGTTATACTAGGATTATTGGGCTGTTGGGGTTAGTTTATTTAGTGGTTAAAATGTGATAAGTTAAAATAAGATGATATTATCCTAATAATTAGGATTATTGAGCTGTTGCATGCCACTTGTTTACAAGTTGTTTTGGATTAAAACATATAGACAAACTACTAGTATATATATAGGTCTATGTTAATCATCAAAATTTAGGTTAGATCATCAAAACTACAATGACGATGACAATGACGACAATGGTGACATTCCGGTAAACTACCAGCAGTTGTCCCGCGAATGGGCCAACAATGGCGACATTCTAGCAAAGTACTAGCAGTGGTCTGGCAAATGGGCAGCAGTGGCCCAACATTTGAAGAGGGAAAGGGGTGATGGAGGTTGAAGATGATGAATTAGGATTTTGATTTAATTAAGTTTGACTTTGGTTCGGGTTTTGGGTTGAGTTTTGGACAAGTTGATTTCAGTTTAATTTGATTTTAGTTTGGATTTAATATGGTTTAGGTTTGGCTAGGGTTGTTTCTAGTTTTGATTTTATCATAGGGTGTTTTTGCAAAATAACAAAAAGAGCAATTTATCATAACAGAGGGTTCTTCTATAAAGGCAACAAAAACAAAAAAAATTATTTAATTCAAGTAGTAACAGTAACAATTTTCTAAAATATTAAGGGACTATGTGTAAAATAAGATACCAAAAGGACTAGATAAGATGGGATGTGAATCCAAGTAATATCAAGAGTATTTCTGTAAAATGCTAAAGTATGAAATAATTAGATAATAAACCGCTGTTAAGATAGGCTGATTAATTGTATTCTATGGGCCTATTTGCACGCCTAATTTTAATCTTGTATACTTTCATCGTTTGAAGTCCAAATTTAATGATTCAAAATTTGTTGAATTTATCTTCTGAGTAAAATTCATTTAGAATCTACAATATCTAAGATCAATCATTTAGTGTATTAATTTTATTCAAATATTTCTTTGATTGTTGATAATTATTGAGACAATTGATTTGACCTTTAAGACTATTCTATCTCTAAGGACAAATAGGTCAATTCTGATAAGACATAAAAGATATATTCACTATGATGGATAGATATTACTCATCACTTATGAGAAATATAGACAAACATGACTCTCAAGGGATTTTAAGAATATACCCACTCCAAAATCAAGAATTTTTCTGCTATGGTCCGATTATCATACATCTCATCTCAAACATACTATTGGTTACTTGTTTATTTGATCCTTTGATTGTTCTTGTGGTGAAGATGTTTCGCTCAATTGTTATCGTGCGCATCTTCGTTAGAAAATTGTGTTGAATATTATTAACCTCTTTTTTTTATTTAATCGATTATTCTATATAATGTTTCGTTAGAATAAGAAAAGGGGATTAATTACTGTGTGTTAATATACTCACATAGTATTATTTATTTTTTCAGACGATGGTGTCAGTGCTTCATTGGCATTATAAAACAATCGACTATATTGGATGAGGGCCAACATATTTATTTATCATAGATTTACTTTTCAAATAAATTACAAGTTAATAAGAACTGTTATATAAGGAACTATATTTTCATTATTTACCTTGATTTTTTTTTTGTTGGAATGTATTTGTTTAATTTTATTCAAAATATAGATTCCTTTACTTGCATGTTTTTTTACTGTGTTGTCACGTCATATGACGAATTTTGTGATGGATGGTAATAAGATATGACATTTACAATGCTAAATAGATTTATTTAAAGTAAAAAAAACTAAAATTCAAAACATCCACAACTAGCAAATTCCATAAATAAACATTGCTTATTGACACAATATCTTCAAAAATCAAGAAACATCAACCCTAATTTTCAAAAAGACATGTTAAAAAGTTAACTTCATGTCTCATAATACAAAACTAGATACCAAACCTTTGTTGAGATATCAACCTCAAATCCCTTTCTTGACATTTTCTATACCTAGTGATTCTAATACTTAGAGAAAAATAAAGAGAGGAAAAAGGATAAATTTCCTATACAATAGGGATATGGGCTCTAGTGTAAACGGACTAATCCTTCCACTACCTAATGATCCAAGCCCTAAGGCCTTTAAGTGTCTCTTTTAAAGATCTCACTTTTCTGATCCTACAAAATTCCAAATGCCCATCATCGTAGAACGATAACAATCCCTGGGTGAGGTGAGCTGAGGCACAAGGTTGACCTAATGCACATTAGCTTAGTACAAGTTTTAGCAGGCCTAAGGTCAACCTATAAGGTCTTGAGATAGGTTGAGACCTATCCGTTTAGGATCCGGCTTGTTAAATCTATACTAGACTCATTAACGCCCGTTAAGATTTGTTAAGACATGTTAAAGCCTGTTAATACCTCTAACATTAATATATAAAACCATATATTGTCATGTCAATTCTAAACAAGCACAGACATTGACCATCATTTCTTAGTTATTTGCGTTCAAGTTTGTTTGTTTATATTCATTATTTTTAATAACATGCTTAAGTGGTGCCTAAAAGCAAATAAGCATATACATCCATATTATAATTATTGAGATAACTCCAATACATATTAATATTATTCTAAATAGGGTTATAACCGGGTCGGATTAGGTTTAGGCCCTATTAAGCTCGGGTCTAAGTCCAAATCAAAATATTCTAATCCTAATTTGAAATAGTATACTAGTTTTTTGGATTAGGCTTAGACTTTAAATTATACTTATTCATATTTCACAAATTTTTGGGTCTAATTTCAATCCAAAGCCCGAAGATATAGACTTGAATTCGAAAATTTTGAATCAGATTGGGACAGACTTTCAAACCATCTGAACTCATTGGTAGTTCCAATCCCAAGTCTAGTGTGTAATTGACCCAAATTATGAAAAATATAGGCTCTAACACAAAATTTGGGTCTAGTTAAATCGGACTTTCAAACCGAATCGAGTGTATCCACAACACTACTTAAATCTAAAATACTAATGGAAAACTATCTTACTTATCATTAGTTTATATGGAAATTTCATGAATCAATTCATTAATAACATTAATAAAGTCAATTATTCAAATTTATGGTATATTCATTTTGTAAAACTTAAAAATTTTGAAACTTTTAATATTCTAAACTTTTAAAATTTTGGATTTAGAAGCTCTGATAATATTTTTTTTTAGGACACATAAATTCAAAATTTTAAAATTTTGTGTTTATTTTATTGAATTTATAAATTTTAAAATAATAAGTTTTGTATTTTGTTTAACGATAAAATTTAGTAGATGATCTCACATGCTGAATTTTAAAATGCAAGATTTTGAAATCCAATTAATTTTAAATAACTAATAAATCTTATAGTTATTAAAATTTGAAAATTCTAGAATTTCAAAATTTTATATAATACTAGATTTTATAGTTCTCATAATTTAGTTTAAAAATTTAAAAATTTCACAAAATAAACAACCCTTAGAGTCAAATCCTTGTGCCAATAAAGCTAATATTGGTAGACAAATGTTGGCATTGGGGTAATCTCCAACCCTAAATTTCTTCACCTATACAATTGTAATGTAATCAAATAAAATAGTTTTCTTTTGAGAAATTCTAAATGGGCTTCCAATAAATTTCTAACCGGCCTCCAGTAAATTTTTAAAATAAATTTAAGTTCCAACAAGTTGTTCCATTAAAGTCCATTGGATGTTTTGAATGAATGTTAAATAGACTTTTAATATGCTCAACCTGTGAGTCCAATCGACCGCGGATCCGTTGACAACCTTACTCACCAAGCTCTGACTTTCATTGCTCTTCAGGAATATGTACTTGATGTGCATGCTAAAATATCTCCGAGAAAAACTTATACATCTCAGGATTTAGCCTTTCCATATCCAAGCTAAAAATCCTAAAATCCCGTCTTGTTAGCTGCTCATATTCGATCAAAACCACATCCTCTGTTCCATTGCTCGTAAAAAATCGCAAAAAATACCTACTAATTAGTTGGCATTGAATCAAAAAAAGAGAAAATTTTCAACCTAAAAGTAATGACAATGTCGTTGTCGAATGACTTCAAGGCCTCATCCATAATCTCTAGCTTTGAGGTGGCGTTCAACTCCACCGCGAGCTTCTCGTAAGCCAACTAAGTTCCTCCTTGTCAACCACGATATTGGATATCACCACCACGGTAGGAATACCAAACTGCTCCTCCTGAACTATTTCACACTGAGCAGTGGCATTAGCGAGAAATAGTTCCAGGACAGAATGCAAATAGTGGAAGCAACCAAAATCAATGGTTCCATCGACTTCACAATGCCCAAAAAGAGCTCGGTGGGGGGGTGGGGGGTGGGGAAGAGGGAAATAGATCCAATGATCGCAGCAACAGTAGTGAAAGCCATCGGCAGGTTTTTTCTTATTTTCATTTTTTTTTTTTATTGATATCGAGATCCTTCCTCTGCTCATAGTTGTTATTTAGATAAATTCCAAAACCGAAATTATAAAATTAGCCAATTCCATCAATTGATAAAATTCAAAAAATTTGGAGAATTGATAAAATTAAGAGAATTATTAGATTTTGGTATTTGGATGTACATTTTTTTGGTGGAATTGAGTCCTCAATTCTGTAATTTTATTATTTGGCTTAAAAATAAAATTAATCATTTTTATTTATTTATTTAATTTTAGTATTTGGTTGGAGTAGGAATTGGAAATATGCTCACCTACATGAACTTACCCCTTTTTAAAAAATTTAACAAATTATTTATAAGTAAATAAAAATTTTAACTAATTTGATATTAAAATTGGTAAATTGAGTAAAAACATTAGGGGAGTGTTTGGTAACGGATAAGATTAAGACTAAAACTAAAATTAACACTAGTGAACCGCTTTTGTGAACTAGTATTCTTTTATCAAAACTAATCCTACAACGATTTAAAATTCAAAAAAACTAATTAGTTTTTCATAATAATTTAATTTAATAATTATGTAAAATAATTAATATTAATTTTTAAGGAAAATAAAATCTTAAAAAATTCTTGGCCTTAGTTCAAGTCCATTACCAAACGGGCACTAGAATCTCACATAAATATGATGCCAACCTTAGAACAAGTACATCCTAATTATAGAAAAGTCATTACTCTCTTCATAAGGACTCCAAATGCTAAATCATATTAGTCATGTATTAACATATTAAAGTTCTGCAAGAACTATTTCGAAACATTGAAAATTGGATGATTTTCCCTTGAATATTACTGAAGGTTCCAAGTGATTGCGAGCCATTGTATGGAGAGTTTTTGTTAACCACCATTTTAATGGAGGAAAAGGCAATGCTTTGCCATTCTACTTGGCATGTGCTCCTGAATCAAAATATGTAGAATTAATAGTTTTTCCAATAGTTTAAATACTTTATTGCATTTTAAGATTTATGCAAATTGGAAAAGGCCCTCAATGACCACTAATTCAATCATTTGCTTACAGTTGCACAAACCTAAATTGCAATCAATGCTCAAAAAGCTATCCGATCTCCTAGCATACCTATCGAACTTAACAACATAAAAAATGCAATACACAATAGAGTAAGATTTGTGTCTATAATAGATCATTGTATTGTTTCAGATCAATAAAATCTGCACTGTATTAGCCTAGACACTACCAATAAACTTACAATATTCTTCAGCTCAAGTATTCACAAAGATAACATAGATGAATATCTTAAGCACCTGCCTCTAGAAACAAGAACAATAACTAGGCATATCATTTTCTCTATGTAGCATCTCACACATAAATTCCCTGTTTCAAATGCACTCCCCTAGCTTTCTAAATGAATCTTGTGCATACTTATCATAATTCTTCTCCTGCTGGGCCCTTTATGAGATATTTAGCTTTCCCATCTTCCCTTAAGAGTCGTTTAGATCTAGAAACTATTGTTTTTATTTGACCTTCTGATCTGTCAAGCTTCAAATCATAAACAGCTCTTCAAAACAAATTATCAATCATTTACTATTTTTTATACAACTCAGAATCTTCTTATTGCACAAAATCACAAACTATGCTAGCTGTAATCTCAAGTGATAATGATGGTGTATTTCTTGTTAGTGCCAGAGTTATCTAAATACGATAAAACCAAGTAAGCATGATAATCCATGCTACAAGCATGTAGATCTTGAGGATTCCAGCATTATCCTCTTAAAAGCAAGAAATAATTGACCAGCTTTGCATAAAAAAATTGAAGGATGCCAAGAAATTCCAGCTTCTCCCAATCAGTTTAACAAACAAAAATTAGCATTAGAGGCCACTCCTTTTACATAAAAAAGAATTTAAATGCTTGTTCTGCGCTTTCTTCTGCATATTTATCAACACTTGGGTCCTTTGGATGAGGAGAAGAATCATCTTCATCACCCAAAGAATCAGAATCCTCGAATTTTATGATTTTGTTCAAGGGTTTACTGGGCATCGTCCTGTACTCTGTGCTACAACTCTTACCATGAACTAGCTTATAAATTGGCATTATGCCGGACCTTGTACAATCCATAAAACCACAAAAACCTATACTCCAGCAGTTAAGAGTTATTCAAGGCATTGAAGACGAGATAGTTAAAAAGTATCTCAGGAAAGTAGGCACAAAAAATTACTTAGATGTTCTCTTTCCAGATCTAGATCTAAGTTTTTTCTTTGCAATGTGGGGTTCTTAGTTTTTTCTTTTTTTAAGAAACAATTTCAGGTTTTTAGTTAGCTTAAACAAAAGAAGACACAACCACAAAGCACAAACAACCGAGGCACCAGAAGCAATACGCTTACAAAATTATTTATCACAAATGAAACAATTTTAGATTCTGGGCTTTGTATGGTAAATAATTTCTTTGAGTTAATTTTAGTTGTTTATGCCTATATGGGTGTCAAATGCATTCTAACATTAGCATATAACAAAATTCATTATTCCCTCGTTACTGGTGAGAGTTTCATGTTTGGCTTCTAGATAAATTCAATTAAGCATTTTCTTTCTCAATTCAATTAAGCACAAGATGAATTTCAACACAATAACCACATTATTTTTTTTTTGTCAAATAAGGGGCTTATGTATTCAGAACATGACTTTCAACCAATTGCTAGAGTACTATTAGCCTAGTAATTTGAACGGGTAATGTACAACAAGAAAATTCATGGAGAAAGGCAATAATTTTCTGATAGATAATAACTGAAATTAGTACCAATAGGACTTAACATAGAGGAGCAGTACATGAAAACAAGCTAGGAAGAAATTGAGTGACTATGAGCCATTTAATCCGGCCAAAAATTTGACAGTCATAAATTTTCATGATTCAAAAACCCGATTACAGAACAAGGCTCCTCACCAACTACCGAAAAATCACCACTTAGAGCAGAAGCAAGACCAAAAATCAAACAACCAGCAACAAAGAACAACTCAATATAAAATAAGCAACCAAGCTTACAGCGTCGAGAAGGTTGAGGGCCTCGTGGGTGGCCAGGCGCTCCCACCAGCCGTCGCAGGTGATGAGGAAGCCCTGAACGCCAGGCCGCAGAGGGTACGATCGCTTTCGCATCCGTTTCTGCCATCAAAATCCCATAACGAAAAAAGAACCGACACAACTCAGTCTAAAACACAGGAAAGGAATCGCCTTTTCCGATTTATACAGAAAGAGAGAGCTACCCCGTGCGGAAGATACTTGCGCTTCTTTTCCTTTTTGCCCTTAGCGCTGTTGGCGGCGCCGCTGGAGTTGTCATCGGCCGCCATTACTGAGGACGCCAGAGCAGCTGGCCGGAGCTCGCCGGTGCTGGGAAAAATCGGTTCTAGCGCGGTGGCGGCCTCGTCGGGGACGGAATCAGGATGAGGTTGGGGTCGGACTGGGTTGGAGGTGAGGGCCCCATGGATGGGGATGAAAACAAATATTAAATTAGGAATTGAAAATTTGAATCGGAAATGATTAAAATTAGCACTAATTACCAACACCCCCGATATTTTATTTATTTATCTAATATTTCTAGAAATTTTTATAATAATTTATTTTTTTATATTTATTACCTACAATTCTGATTATTATTTAATCAAATTTTTTTAAAAGACTATTTTTATCCTTCATAATTTTACAATTAAATTTTTAAAAAATTTATTTTCTCACCCTTCACTTTTTCTCTCAAACATTTACATATAAATCTTTTGAATATTTTTATTTATATAAAAATTTTAAATGTTAATATTTTTCAAATAAAGAATTTAAGGAAGAGCTAAAATATTTTAAATATTTTACAAATAAATCCTAATATTTTATATTTATAAATAAGCCCAATAAATATTTTTCATTTATAAAAAAAGTTCAAATGTTAATATTTTTCAAATAAAAATTTATAAAAAGGACCTTAAATATTTTAAATATTTTACAAATAAACCCTATATAAGAAATTAAATTATAAATTTAATATTTGTACATTTAGAAATAAGCCTCTTGAATATTTTATTTATAAATAAGTCCAAAATTTATAAGTTTTTAAATAAAATTTTACCAAAAAGAGTTGAAGGTAGTAAAACTTAAAATTTTAAAGTACAAGTTCAATATTTTGTATATTTATAAAAAGACCCCTCAAATATTTTTATTTATAAATAAGCCCAACTTTTATCAATTTTTTAATAAAATTTCACAATATTGAAGTTTTAACAATTAAAATTTTGAATTATAAGTTTAATATCTGTATATTTACAAATAGACCCCATGAATATTTTTATTTATAAATAAATTTAAATTTTTATCACCTTTAAAATAAAATTTTACAAAAAAACATTGAAGGTTTTAAAACTTAAAATTTCAAATTACAAGTTTAATATTTGTACATTTATAAATAGACTTCTTGAATATTTTTATTGAAAAATAAGTCCAAATTTCATCATTTTGAAAATAAAAATTTTACAAAAAAGAAATTAAAGGTTTTTTAACATAAAATTTAAACTCACAAATTTCATATTTATACATTTACAAATAGACTCCTTGAATTTTTTAATTTATAAAAAAGTCAAAATATTGGACCTATTTATCAATAAAATTGTTCAAAAAAGACATTAAAGGTTTTAAAACATAAAATTTTAAATTACAAGTTTCATATTTGTACATTTACAAATAGACCCCTTGAATATTTTTATTTATATACAAGTCCAAATTTTATTATTTTTTCAATAAAATTTTACAAAAAAGATATTGAAGGTTTTTTAACTTAAAATTTAAATTGACAAGTTTCATATTTGTACATTATACAAATAGACTCCTTGAATATTTTAATTTATAAATAAGTCCAATTTTTTATCATTTTTAAAATAAAATTTTACAAAAAAGACATTGAAGGTTTAAAATATAAAATTTCAAATTACAAGTTTCATATTTGTATATTTACAAATAGACCCTTTAAATATTTTTCTTTATAAATAGATCCAAATTTTGTTATTTTTTAAATAAACTTTTACAAAAAATATATTAAAGGTTTTTTAACTAAAAATTATTTTAAAAATGATAAAAATTTGGACTTATTTATAAATTAAAATATTCAAGGAGTCTATTTATAAATGTACAAATATGAAACTTGTAATTTGAAATTTTATGTTTTAAAACCTTCAATGTCTTTTTTGTAAAATTTTATTTTAAAAATGATAAAAATTTAACCTTATTTATAAATTAAAATATTCAAGGGGTCTATTTATAGATATACAAATATGAAACTTATGAGTTTAAATTTTATGTTTAAAAACCTTCAATATCTTTTTCATAAAATTTTATTTTAAAGATAATAAAATTTGGACTTATTTATAAATAAAAATATTCGAAGGGTCTATTTGTAAATGTACAAATATGAAACTTGTAATTTACAATTTTATGCTTTAAAATCTTCAATGTCTTTTTTGTAAAATTTTATTTTAAAAATGATAAAAATTTAGACTTATTTATAAATTAAAATATTTAAGGGGTCTATTTATAAATGTATAAATATGAAACTTGTAAGTTTAAATTTTATGTTTAAAAACCTTCAATGTCTTTTTTGTAAAATTTTTTTAAAAAATGATAAAAATTTAAACTTATTTATAAATTAAAATATTCAAGGGGTCTATTTGTAGATATACAAATATGAAACTTATGAGTTTAAATTTTATGTTTAAAAACCTTCAATATCTTTTTCATAAAATTTTATTTTAAAGATAATAAAATTTGGACTTATTTATAAATAAAAATATTCAAAGGGTCTATTTGTAAATGTACAAATATGAAACTTGTAAGTATAAATTTTATGTTTAAAAACCTTCAATGTCTTTTTTGTAAATTTTTTTAAAATAATGAAATTTGGACTTATTTATAAATAAAAATATTCAATAGATCTATTTATAAATGTATAAATATGAAACTTGTAATTTTAATTTTTATATTTTAAAACCTTCACTGACTTTTTGTAAAATTTTATTTTTAAAAAATAAATTTTGTACTTATTTATAAATTAAAATATTCAAGGGGTCTATTTGTAAATGTACAAATATTGAAATTGTATTTTAAAATTTTAAGTTTTGAAACCTTCAATGTCTTTTTTGTAAAATTTTATTTTAAAGATGATAAAATTTTGGACTTATTTATAAATAAATATATTCAAGGGGTCGATTTGTAAATATACAAATATTAAACTTGTAATTCAAACTTTTAATTTTTAAAACTTTAATATTATGAAATTTTATTAAAAAATTGATAAAATTTTGGCTTATTTATAAATAAAAATATTTGAGTGGTCTATTTGTAAATATACAAAATATTAATCTTGTATTTTAAAATTTTAAGTTTTAATACCTTGAACTCTTTTTTGTAAAATATTATTTTAAAACTTATAAATTTTGGACTTATTTTTAAATAAAAAATATTTAAGGGGCTTATTTGTAAAATATACAAATATCAAATTTAGATTTTAATTCTTTTATAGGGTTTTTGTAAATATTGTAAAAATATTTAAGGTCCTTTTTAAAATTTTTTTTTATTTTAAATATTAACATTTGGACTTTTTTATAAAAAAATATTTAAGGTGCTTATTTGTAAAGATATAAATATTAGGATTTATTTGTAAAATATTTAAAATATTTAAGCTCCTTTTTATGAATCTTTATTTGAAAAATATTAACATTTGGACTTTTTTATAAATAAAAATATTCAAATGGTTTATCTGTAAATATTTGGGAGAAAGAATGGAGGATAAGAAGTTTAATTTTTTAGGAGTTTAAATGAAAAATTGCGAAGGGTAAAAGTGAAATTTTTGAAAAAAAATTTTAATTAAATAACAATCAGGAATTGTAAGTATTAATTTTGAAAAGGAGAGAGTGTGGGTAATTATCAAAATTTCGGAGGGTTTTTGGTAAATAAAGAAAATTTTAGGGGGTGTAGGTAATTATCCCTTAAAATTATCCAATTTACTCTTTTTAACATTTTAAAATTAAATTAAATGTTGAAATTGAAGAGTTGAAGTTTTAATTTTTCTCATTTTCTTAATTTTGGAGTTTTAAAATTAATCCAAACAATTATAATTTGTAGTTTTTTAGATTTATCAATGTCAGAAATATAGTTTAGAGGAGGTTTTTGCATATATAATTGGGGTCCTTAATTTAAAAAGAGATATAATTTTAAAAAAAATTTGATATTATACTTATACCTTTCAACCAATTATAACTATTTCAGTACCTCTCAAAAAAATATTCTTTGCGCCAATACTTTTTTGTAATGCACCATTACTCACAATTAAGCTTACAAGTTCTTAATCTTGGTTAATAGTCAATCAAAATAGTAAAACGAACATTGTTGCTTTTTATGCATGTTCGCCTTCATGTGTGTGTACTATCTCCTTAGGCAAGAGTAGGATTGAGATTATATATTTGGTCTATTTGATTATTGAATCATACCAAATAGATCAAGCTAAAAATTTCAATTTTAAAAAATTATGAATCGAAATGAAATGCTACAAAAATTGAATTAAAATTGAACCGAAATATTTCATTTCGGTTTAATTTAGTTTAAATCAAAAATTAAAATTTTTAAGATTTTTAAAATAAAAAATTGAAACTAAAATTGAATATTAAAATTTTTTGTTTTAAAAATCAAATCGAATAAATTAAACCAAAATAATTACTTAATTTCAATTCACTTAGTTTATTCAGTTCAAATTGAATAGTACATAGACCTAATAAAGAGTTCTGAAAGCCATCATCTCCCTCCCATCGTCATCTTCCCATCCTCGTTAGATCTATTGCCCAATGATACCACTATCAAAGACCCATGCCCCCCACCCTGTTGAATCGACCTCCAAGTGCTAGCATTGTCTTTTCCAAGGTTTTATATCTCGATTTCGGTTTCGATTTCGGTTTCAGGACCCAACGAAACCGATACGTTTCGGCCGTTTCGGTTTCAGTTTCTGCTATTTTGGTTTCGGCCGAAAGAATTTTTTAAAATATTAATAGGGCGTTAATCAGAGTTTGACTATATTTTGACTAAACTTTGACTTCAAATTTAAAATATGATAAAATAATAAAAAAAATTAAAAAAAAATTTAAAAAATTAGGAATGAATTTATACTTAATTTTCCAATAATATTAAATATTATTTAAGTGAATTAAAATTAATTTTGATAATTAGTCACTAATATAGTCTATTTTTAATATATATTAGTGTATTAATATGAAAGAGAAGGTAAAAAAAAATAAAGTCTACATCTAGGTTAATCTCTGCTGTCACACAATTTTGAAAAAATATTCTAAAAAAACATAATTTTGAAAATATAAAGAGTGGAAAGATTGTATCTTACCATTTTGTTTAAGGGTTGACAGGGATTAGTTGATGTTATAGTTCAGGATTAAGTTGTATTTTAGTGCTTCAATTTAGTACCCCTTGTTCTATACTCCCAAAACAAACAAGCTGTACTACAGATGTTAAAAGTCAGGTGTGACTCAATGAAAATGCAGGACAAAGTAAGAAAGCCAGAAGACATAATGCCCCTTCAAAATAAGCAATTAATCTCAAATTGCAGCACAATACAACCTCAATGAAAAATACCACAAAGCGATCAATCAAAAAGAAAAACAAGTGCCAGGAGACAAGCATAACCTCGAATAGATGAAGTAAGATAACTCATCTATGGTAACATTATGAACAAAAAGTAATCTCTCGATCATCACAGAAGACAAGCATCATGAGAAATAAGTCCTTGATTAAATTCTAATGAAGTTTTAAGAAATACAAACTATTACATTTGTAACATTTTCTCAAAAGCAGTAACAAAGTCATGCAGATAATCATCAAAACTAACAAAGAATGGTAAAGGCACATATACGGACAGTATTATTTAGCCTATCTCAATCCCAGAACTACAAAACATCAATGAAGCACAAAGAAAACAAAGAATAGCATTCAGTGCACAACATTGTTCTCCGCCTCTCATATTCATATTTCATGCTCGTAGCAGCTCAATCCAGCTTAACAGAAGAGAAGAGGTAGTGGACGAACCAGAACGAAGAGATGAATCCGATGGTGCCAGTGGCAAACATGACAGCCAGAACCATGAGGAGAGAGTAGCCGAGGTAGAGGGTGGCTGACACCGGCCCACTTAAGCTCTTCAGGTCAAACACTAGGTAGTTGACAGAATACAAGAATATGTAAATAGCCACCAGGTCTGAGCTCACAGCGGGAGCCCTGCGCTCGTTGCCTACGGCCTGCGCTCCTTGCAGCCGCTCCGCGCTCCCTGCAGCCGGCCCGCACGCCCTGCAGCTGCCCCAACCGCCCTGTGCCCGCCCCGCGCGGCTTGCCGGCCACCCGAGCACGCCGCCCTCGCCCGCAGTCACCCGCAGTGCATGGCCCTCACCCGCCTCGCCCGCAGTCGCCCGCAGCAGCCCCGAGCCCGCCGCCCTCGCTTGCCCTCGCCCGCCCTCGCCCGCAGTCGCCCGTAGCCGCCCTCGCCCTCGCCCTCATGCGCCCACACTCGCCCGCAGCTGCGCCTTCTCTGCTGCAGCTAGGGGTGTGCATTCGGTTAAAACCGAACCGAACCGAACCAAACCGAACCGAACCGGTCGAACTGAAATTTCAGAAATTTTCAAAAACCAAAACTGAACCGAACCGAACAGTAATAAAACCGAACCGAACTGAACTGAAATATTTCGGTTCGGTTCGGTTATAACCGAATTTAAAACCCTAACCCTAATCCTAATCCTAATTGCGCCGCCTCGGCCTCGGCCTCGCCCTCGCCTCGACCCCGCGCTCGCAGCAACGCACCGCCGCCGCCGCCTCGGCCTCGCCCTTGCCCTCGCCCTCGCCTCGCCCCCGAGCTCGTAGCAACGCGCCGACGCCGCCTCGGCCTCACCCTCGCCCCCGAGCTCACAGCGACGCCGCCTCGCCCTCGCCCTCGCCCTCGCCCCCGAGCTCGCAGCGACGCCGCCTTTCGGGGACTTTTCTATAAATCTGAATATTTTCGGGGTGTTATTTACAAAAATCCGAATTTTGAAAATTTTTATGTAAATCGGAGTAATTTCGTGGTGTTATTTGCAAAAAATCAAATTTTGGGACGTTAACTAATAAAAAATAAGCTTTTAGGGGTTTAATTGTAAAAATAACCGAGGATAAAATCAGAATTTTTTGAAAAAATTTTGATTAAATAACAATCAGGGGTATAGGTAAATATTTTCAAAAATAGGGGTGTGTAGGTGATTTCGAAAATTACGGAGACTTGTAAATAATTAAGGTTAATTACAAAAATTATAGATAATTATTTTTTAAAAAAACTCGTCTTCTGTAAATTTATTTTATATAATTTTTTTCTCCTATTTTTCATGAGTTTTGAAAAAACTCACCAAAACAACAAAGGAGTAGCTACTCTGTCGCATAACATGAAATTAAAGCTAAGCGATCGGAGCTAGTCCTTCGATAGCCGATTGCCTATCTTAAAATACATCAATCACCCGGCAGCTTATAGTTTGTGCGATTGATGATTTCTGCATTTCTTTTATTTGCTTTTTGGTATTTTAGGTCGAATTTTTCTGTGATTGATGTAGGATTTGCTGAAGGGAAGGCTGCTTGCTGTGGGGCGGACGAGAAGATTGCTAAGGTCGCGTGTATACCGTGGTCGAGTCTGTTTCGACCGAAGGAACAATCTCATCTTCTGGGACCAACGCCATCCGACTGAGATCGCCGTCGAATTCCTCACCGGCACCGCGGACGATGGATCGCCGCCTTATGTCTTTCCAATCAGTGGGACGCAGCTGACTGATCTCTGAGATGTAGTGGTTTAGGGTTTATCAATTTGAGAAGGAGATCCTTGTATTTGATAGATGTTGTTTCATGATACCAAATAATAGGTCATTAATAATTAGGGTTTCGTCAAGAAAAAGCCGCATCCTCTCGTTGCCACTTCCAAGGAGAAATAATTTTACATTCTCCCCCGGCAAAAAGAGAAAAATTAATTTCACACGAGTCCTTGGTGTGAATGTTGGAGAAAGCAGCCGCCGTGTCCGACTTGTCTTTCGGAAATTCTAGCGCCTTCATTTGATTCCATATTTTATTAAAAAAATTGTATACATCAATAAAAATTAATATGGTGTTTCACCTCCAAGTAATACAATAATAATCAATGGTTTGTGAGTGATTAACTTGACCATGCATAGCCATGCATGCGTGATCCGCGTGAGAGTTGAAGTATTAATAAGGATTTAACCGGTTTACCTTGAGCTTAATTAAAGCACTTTAGACAAACTCTAGAAAAATAAATAACAAATACAATTTCTTTTAGCTAAACCCATGGAAAATAACAAATATGAAGTTAATTGATTCTTCTACCAAAACTGACAAGTTCTTCCGATCTTTTTTAAATGAAAACATAAAAAGAAAAATTGACAAAAAGATAGTTAGTTTAATTCTAGTGTTCTTGATTTTTCCCCTTATTGCATGTAATGCATTGTCCCAAGCATAGGCAAAAACATCAATTTTAACGGTCGATTTTTAAGAATCCTACATTGCATGAATAATCTACATTAGCTACCAATAATTTGGAGCTAATTACAGCAATTTTCATGGATGGATGCCCTTAATTTGACTCTCATGAGTGAAAGAAACTAGAGTACACGGATAATCTACATTAACTAGTCATAATTTGAAAGTGTTTACACTAATATTCATTAATATTTTGGTCGGAAGAATCCATGTCCTTAATTTAACTGTGGATAATTGATAAAGACCCAAGATTGCATAAATAATCCCCATTAACTACTCATAATCTGGACTTAATTAATTTCCGCTCCCGCGTAAGTGGAATTTCAGAGTCAAACCGTGTGCACAGAGTCAACCGTCGTGCATCCATGCCACTTTCCACCAACACCACCATCGACGCATGTTATCCATTGCAGCGTAAGATACAATCTCCATTGAATTCCTGTCTCCAGATTCTTCTTCTATCACTCTCCAGCGTCATCTATCCACAAACATGGATTTCGACCCTTTACCATCTTGTCCTAATCTCTCATTTCACCTGTTAAGTGTGAATTAGAAAGGAATCTTACATGCAACACCTTGTAAATTAGCTATTTACATACAACCCCCTACTTAAAAATTACTCTTCCAAACAACCCCTTCTAGCATCTGCATCGGATATTTCATGATAAACACTCGACTTATGGGGGGATTATATGTAAAATTCCCCATCAAAGCCCCATCGACAAAGTGGGCGGGTCCTCCACTCGCTCTCAGGTACGAGCCTCCAAATGTTTCCAAGCGTTCACTCCGTCAAAACTCTCCTCTTTCCCTCGTCAAGGCCCACACCTCTCACCTATAAATCTCCATTATCACAGAGACAGAGCTCCACACAAACAACACCAATGGCTTCTTCCCATCTTCTCCTTTGCTTCTTCTTCTTCTCCTTCTGCTTCCTCTTCAATGGTTTCGCCGGGGCTTCTCCGGCTCCAGCGATATATGTGTTCGGGGACTCGCTGGCCGACGCCGGGAACAACGACCACCTCACCTTCTCCCTCCTCAAGGCCGACTTCCCGCACAACGGCGTTGACTATCCCGGGAAGAAGGCCACCGGCCGGTTCAGCAACGGCAAGAACGCCGTCGACTTCCTCGGTACTCGTCACGCGTTCCTTTCTTCTCCATCATCCATCTTTTATGAGCGAAATCCATTCATGATAGTATTGGGGCCCCGAATCTGATTCTGAGTCGCCTTGGATTGGACTAGAAACTGTTTTTTTTTTTGCATCAGGTGGACCGAATGATCCCCAATTTACTGAATTAGTCTAATTGAAGGCCGTTAACTAGTACATTTTTATAAACGGTAATTAACATAATCAGCCGTGATTTTTTATTAAAAATGCGTTCAAATATAATTCAAAGTCTCAACATTTTTTGAAATCTCTCAACAATTTTAATTATTTGAAATTTGAAAAATATCGCGACAATAAACTATATTTTAGCATGTATTTAATAAAAATCATGACTAATTATGTTGATTAACTGTTTGATGATTTGAGCACCTGTTGGCTTATTATTGGATCGATTTCGCGAGCATGGATGATGCGGTCCACCTGATCCACCTCATCCGGCTGCTGAGGGCAAACATGCCGCCCGCGAAAATTGCGGATAATTAGATTCTCCCGTGAAGTGTCATGTAATCTAGCAGCTTACACATAAGCAGGATATCCCTTTATCTTTTTCGTAAATCATATTGACGTATTATTCTTCTCTCTGTTCTGTGATAGCTGAGAAACTTGGGCTCCCATCTCCTCCTCCATACCTGAGCATAAGCTCAAGCTCCAACAAAACTCAGGCCTTCCTCCATGGCATCAATTTCGCCTCTGGCGGTGCCGGAATACTCGACTCAACGAACAAAGTGAGTCTTGCAAAAATTCGATAAAATTCGAAAATAGCAACACGGAGAACATGATTGATTAATCTATTGTCATCTTGATCCTCAGGACCAATGTATAACATTCAGCCAACAGATTGAGTACTACTCCGCTGTCTTCACGGCTTTGGCACAACAGCTTGGAAGCCAGCAAGCACTGGCTCATCTCTCAGACTCTGTCTTCGGTTTCGTCATCGGAAGCAATGACATATTCGCCTACAAATCAAACAAGAACACTCCTCAACAGTACGTGGACTCCATGATTTCCACACTGCAAGGCCAGCTACAGGTAATTTATCAACAAACATCAACTGAACATTGCTGTATTTGCTTCATTTTATTCTTATTTTCTTGTTTGTTTTTCGATTGTCAGAAACTGTACAACCTCGGCGCGCGCAAGTTTGCGCTCATCGGGGCCGGACCAATCGGCTGCTGTCCATCACAGAGAAGTAAAACCAAGAATGGAGATTGCAGCTTAGAGACAAACAGCCTCTCAGTTCTCTACAACAAGGGAGCTACTTCTCTGCTGCCGCAAATGAAGTCTAAACTTACAGATTTTAGCTACTCCTTCTTTGACACGTACAGTGCGTTCCTCCAATACATACAGAATCCGGCAGCTTATGGTATATAAATACGTTTTTTTTTTTTTCGCATATAGCTTCACTTGTTAGAGCTAGTCAAATTAACTTGGTTATATTGTGTTATAGGTTTTACTGACATTAAGGATGCATGCTGTGGGCTGGGAGACATGAATGCCAAGATTGCCTGCACGCCAATCTCAGACTTATGTGAAAACAGGAAGGGATACCTATTCTGGGATCCGTTCCATCCGACGGAGAAAACGGCAGAGCTGCTGGCGGCGGCGGTTGTTGATGGATCGTCGCCTTATGTTTTTCCGGTGAATTTGAAGCAGCTAAGTGCACTGTAAATGGAGGAGGTTTTGAAGGAGAAGACATCGCTATAAATGAATTCAGCTAGAACTATTGCGTTTCTTTTTTTCGCTTCTTGATATTGGTATACAAACGAGTAACATTGTTATTCTCGTGTACACTTGCTTTTGTTCTAGTTCTTCGGCTTATATTGACTGGGGGAAAGACTAATACAATGGAAAGAACCATTTTCTTGTTTGTCTGCTTCCATTTCTAATGTATGCTCTGTCATCCTGTTTAGATACGGTGTTAAAAATAAGAGAAAATTATTAAAAAAATGTCTAAAATTTTCTAAAAATCCTGTACAGCAAATACTGTCAATGACGGCGTTTTTATATACGGCGTTAAACAAAGAACTGCCAGAACGTTAATTTTTGCGGACATAGTATAGCGTCAACTTATTAAACGCATATTAACAGCGCTACTCTTGATTAGCGTTGCGTTATTATTGTCAATATTAATTGACGACGAGATATATATTGATGGCGCTAAATTTATTGACACCATCAATAAGTTTATTATTCTTGGCGGCACCAGATTAGCGTCCGTATAAACCCTTTCCAACTTGCGAGCGCAATACCATTAGCTTTAAAAAAAAACCTAGATCAGGTCATTTCTCGCCGGCGATCTCGTGCGATTCTTCTGCTCCAACCTGCCGTCGGTTGCAGGTCCTCTTTTCCGTAGTGGTCGCGGACGCCTCCATCTCGCCGTCGCCGTCGCCATTGACGGGCGCCTTCCCTCCCAGCCCTGACAGGAGCACGAATTTTCTACGTCCCGCGGGGCGGATATAAAAAATAAATATCCTCCAACATCATCGAAAGATTCTGAAGCATTTGCGAGACAGAAACAGGGGGAGAGATGTAGATGGAGATGAACGGGACGAAGGGGTTGGGGGATTTTGGGGTCTTGCGGCCGCTGGAGCACCTGCTGGTGCCGCTCTTCATGTACCTCGTCGCCGAGGAGATGACGGCGTGGGTCATCTTGGAAGTCGTGACCGGCACCCTCTGCCCCGACCGCAAGTCCTGCTCTGAGGCCATCTACCTTCACCGGCCCCCAGCAAACGGTACAAGTTTTACAAGCTTGGCGCTTGTTTCTTCGATTCCGAAGAATCATGAACTTAGAATAGGAAAGTCTGATACTCTTTGGATTTGCGAGAGGTTTATTGCCGAAAAATGTCTTCTTTTAGGGATTTTAAATTGCCAAAATCGCTCCCTTTGAATTAATAATTTGGCTTGGCAAAAAATATTGTAGCTGTTGAAGTGTTTAATCGTTGTGGTATAGTTTTAGATTGTAGGAATTTTCAGAATGCTGGCGGATCCTCTGGTGGGTCAGCTTGCGGATGAATACAGGCGTAATACGCTGTTACTTATTTCTGCATCAGCATACATCTTCCCATTTGGTATGACTTTTGCTTGATTTGCTCCACTACTCGGATATTTTTGCAAGATTTAAAATCTTCGTTTCCCTATTAATATTGTTAAATTATTAATTGCGATTATATGTTGATTGTATTGAAACAAAACATGGCTCTAGGTTTCTTCCTCTTTAATTAAATGTGTTAAAGTTTATGTTTATCTAGTTTGGAATTGTGATTTTGTGATTGTTAGATCTTTTTTAAGAATTCTCAATCATGAGTTGTATCATTGATTGGTTACGCTTCTTTTTTCTATTGATGGCTTGCTATCATTGTTAGATTTAGGTTAACATGGTTGCCTACGTGTTATAACTAAGGTCTCTTTCAGATTTTCAGGATGAAAACCAGCATGTCATTATTGATATATTGATTCTTGCTACTCGTCTAAGCAGCTTGGACTTCAGGAAGCAGATGCGAGGCTGGGATATTCTTGAGCTAGATCTTCGCGCAAGACATGACAAACTTTCTTGGATTGGAGTGAGAAGCATGAATTCACGGAGATGATGAACACTTAACTTCCAATATTCAAGCCTTTTTTATTTCTTGTTATAAGGTAGCTAGCAGATATATATTGGATGAAATGTAAGCGCATTTTCTTCTTGATTTGTTAAATGCATTTTGAGCAGACATATTGGTTCTTGAGCTCAAGTTTGGGTTCAATAGCTTTATGCTGCTTCTGATGGGTTCTACATGATGAACAGCCAGATGGGCTCTGCATGCGAAGTGTTTGATGAAGTTCCTGACAAGCATGTTTAGATGTTGGATGCTGGTCAGTGTCTCGAAGTTTTGATAGACCAGCTGTAAATGCTTATGTGTGATGAGCTAACTTGTGTTTCATCATCTAAATATATGAAAACAACTGTTAATATTTGTTGTTTCTGAAGATCCAAAAAACAACCTAACAGAGGAGTAACATAAATTTTTAAACAATAAACAAATTTGTATTAATTTGATAAGTCTAAAAGTACTTTAAGCACAAGTAAATAATTAAAATTTAATTAGAATTAGTAAAAAATTAATTAAAGCATGTGAAAATAATCAATTCACAATTATATATAAGATAATTTCTAGTTAATATCAAATTTAGAGAAATAGAGAGAGTGTAAATTAATATACGTGATTCGGTGATTAACTGATCTTTACATCAATTTTGAAGAATCAAACTTTTCACCAGAGCTGCCAATTCATTTGGTTAAAACTATGCCCTTACATCAAATTTACAAGTCACGAATGTCAATTTACACTAGAGCCAATCGGTTACTCTTCACAGATTGACGAATGCATACTTTGACTATTATTTTAAAACCTAGAGAAACACTCAATTCTCTTCTAACAATTTAGGAGAGTTATAATGATACAGATTGAAGAAAGAAAAATAAAATCTCATAATAAGAGCCTCTTAAATTTTGAGTATAATAGTATACGAGTATTTGAAGGTTAATTCCTATTTGAACTCATATTGAGGTTAGAAGACTTTAAAAGGGTAAATCTTACTCTAAGGATATAAAACCTAGTTCCTTCAACGAGTAAAGAGTCTCAAGCCTTTAAATGCCCATTGGGAAGAGAAAAAAAAGTCTAAAGCCTTTAAATACCCATTGGGAAGAGAATAATTAGCCGTATTTGGACGTCTAGACCATGAGATTCGAGTATCTAAATCACCTCAATAGTCAAATGTTACTAGCTATTGTAACCGATATCATGAGATTGAATGTCCGTCAATCAAGTTTGGACATCCAAACTATAAACATGAAAATTCAAAAGTTATAGTTTTGAACCTGGGACGCCTAAACATGAAATTTGAGCATCCAAAGTTGTCAGTAATCTCTAGAGTTTTTTTGCTACATTCGGACATCCAAATCTTGAAATTCAAGCATCCAAAATTTATAAAAAACTTTAACTAGTTCACTGCAACTTCAGTTCTCGTTTGAAACCAACTTAAATTTTATCTTGGATAAAAAAATAAGATAGTGAAGATATACCAAGTTAAGTTAGAGTATCAATTAAGAAGCTCAAATAAAATAATAATTAATTTCTCAACTCAATACAAAATGAAAAAGATAAATTTATGAGCTTGCAATTGATCTTGCTTCTTGAATATTTTTTGAGCTCCCAACTTGATCTTTAGGTTCTATTTTCAAATTATCATTCTTTTTATTTTTAAGTCGTTGTCTTTAAGCTCTAATATTAAGACTTGATCTTTCATGAGATTGAATGATTAATGTAAATATTAAAACTTATCACAACTTAGAAAACTTATTAAGTATTAGTTTGATTATTATCAAAATTCAAAGGTTAATAATTTTCTCTTTTTTAATGATGACAAACTAACTATAGAGAAAATAAATAAGCATGTTATAAGATAGATATATATAAAAGTAATTAGACATACATTTTGCTATAAATATCAACTAGTAAAGGATTTAACAAGTTTCACAACTATGCGTATTGTTCTCACTCTTTTTACATCATCAAAAGTATAACTCCCCTTAAATGAGTACATAATAAAGAATATAGAATAAAGAGAAACAATAACAAAGATTCAAATTTATTTCTTCTAATAACATGCATTAAGAGATATGAAATTTGAAAAATAAGCAAAATATTTTCTATTAATTAGGCTCAAATTAATAGTTTATCAAAATCCGATGTAATCAAATTTGAGTTAATAGAAGCTCTCCCTTGATATATGCATTGGTAGATTTAAAAAATATTTAATAAATTATATACATGCTCTCCCTATCTATGATACTAATAGAATATAATAATCTAGTATGAAATAAAAAAATAATTAAGAGAGATCAAAATAAAATTTTAAAAAATTATTTAAAAGCAAAAAATCATGCTACTTAGTCCAATAAATCAAAGGTTGTTAAGAATATTGATACTCAAGCATGTTAGTCCAAAAATAAGAGTACGAGACTTTGATACCAATTAAAAATCCAAAAAAATAACCTAAGAGAGAGGTGAAATAGGTTTTCAAATAATAAAATAATTTTTTTATTAATTTAATAAGTCCAAAACCACTTCAAGCATAAGTAGATGTTCAAAATTTAATTAGAATTAGTAAAATGACTAAAGCATGTGATAATAATCAATGCATAATCATATATAAGATAATTTTAAATTAATATCAAATTTAAGTGCATAATATAAATAAAAAAATAAAGAGAGTACAAACCGATATATATGGTTCAATGATCAAACGTGCCTACTCCACTCAAACTTGCAAATTGCAAGTGTCACTCCACACTAGAGCCAATCAACCACTTCTTACAAATCGATGAATGTATACTCTCAGCACTCTCCTAAAACTTGGAAGAACACTCAATTATCTTCTAACAATATAGAAGAATTATAATGATTAAGATTGAAAAAGAAAGATAAAATCCATAATAAGAGCCTCTCAAAATTTGAGTACATAGGCATGTGAGCATTTAAAGGTTATACCTATTCGAGCTCTTGTTAAGGTTAGAAGGCTTTGGGAGGGTGGATTTTACTCTAACAATATAAAAATCTAGTTTACTTAATGAAAAAAAAAATTTTCAAGCCTTTAAATATTCATTAAGGAGAGAACTAGCTATTACTTACTGTCCTCTGCTGTGTTTGAATGTCTGAATTATGAGGTTCAAACATCCAATCCACTCCAACAATCAAATGTTACTAGCCATTATTACTAATGTTACGAGATTGGACATCCGCTGATCAGGTATGGGTGTTCGAAGTAGGCATTGAGCATTCGAACTTTGAACATGAAAAATTTAGAAGTCACAATTTTTGAACTTCGGACGTTAAAAATTAAGGTTTGGGTGTTTGAACCTATTAATAATTCTTAGAGTTTTTTTGCTATATCCAAACATCTAAACCTTGAAGTTTGAACATCTAAAATTTATAGAAAAACTTTAACTAGTTCATTGTAACTTCATTCCCCGTTTAACACCAACTCAAAACTTATCTTAGATAAAAAATAAGTCGTGAAGACATACCAAGTTAAGTTAGAGTATCAACCAAGAAGCTCAAATAAAATAACAATCAATTTCTCGACTTAATATAAAATAAAAAAAACTAAAGCTATGAGTTTAGAATTGATCTCACATTTTAAATATTCTTTAAGCTTCCAACTTGATCTTTAATTTATCATCCTCTTTATTTTGGAGTCATTATCTTCAAACTTTAATATTGATACTTGATCCTTTATGAGGTTGAATGATCAATATAAATTCTGAAACTTATCATAATTTAAAAAACTTGTTAAATGCTAATTTGATCATCATCAAAATCTAAAGGCCAATAGTTTCATATATTGTGCTTATATGAATCATTAATCCAAGTCATCTATGCTCATTATAGCAATGGGGAATCTTTTAATAATAGATGCAAAGGTGGCGTTTTTCTTTTGACAAAATGGATTTTGATAAGTGCTTTTTAAATATTATTGGTTGTAAGGATTTTTTGGCTTTCTTGATAGAAACATCCTAAATTATTGAAGTTTATCCCAAAATACCCAAATTATATCGGTGCTAGAGCTAGAGCCACCATTTCTTTAGAGCAATGGCAATGCGCTATTATATTAATGTTGCTATTTCTCAAATTTTTACTAGTGCTTACATTATTAGCGTCAGAAAAGACATAATAATGATGTTTTTTTTGTGCTATAATGTAACGACACCATAGATTTTTGGAGATGTTAATTTAGTGGCTGATATTTTATGACCAAAGTTAAAATAGTAGTTTATTAGCATCTCGCATTAGTACCAATAAAGATATATTGATACTAATTTGACTTTTAATGATACTTATTTAGCACCGTTAATGCACAAATATGTTATAGTGAATTCATAATCACTCCCTCAAATTTTTAAAATTATCAAACAATCCTCCAAAATTTAACTTAATCTTTATTGAACTCCTAATGTAGTTAATGGGGTATGAAAAAGGAATCACATTTGTGTCAAATTGGTCGAAAGGCTTGACCAATATAATAAAACATGCTTTTTTCCAGGGTTTTTACATGAATATTATTTTTATCATTTTTAGGCCAAATTTTGTGCAACCAAGCTAAACATGTTAAAGACGATGAAGGATGTTGCTAGGCAATAATGACTAGGATTATACTAACATATACAAATAAGGAGTTCGTGAAAGCAATCAATATGTTGTACTTTACATCTATAAATACATATCATTAGATGCAAGAAAAATTTGATATATAATATTAGTGCAATCACCTATTTGAGAGCCCTTGTTGGGGTGAGATGTACTCAAATATAGCTAAGTCATTCAATATTTGAGTGAAAAACTTGAGATTTCCCAGTGGTTAATATGATTGACTACATAAGGTTAGAATATTTATAATTATCGAGTCATTCAATATTTAGTGTTTTTAACTATTTTATTCATAATTTGTGTAGGCATAAGAAAATGATTAAGATGTATAAGCACCAGGAGGAATAAGTGCAATGGGGTAGACATTTTTGCTCAAATATAGAGCTTCATCTTTTGAAGATAATTGACGAGGCTCATAATTTGAAGGTTGGTTGTATGGATAATAATCATTTTTAGGTTATTGGAAGGGATACAAACTCCATTGATCTCATGTATCATAGAGGTTCATGTGGTTTTTGTCATGGGATTGGACTACCTTGCAAACACCCATGCGCAACCATCTTATTGGCTAACAATACAATCAACTCTTTCATCAATGATTACTTCACCATTGACAACTATGAAAAAAATTATGAGAATCCCATATTCTATGTCCTTGATATTGTAAAACCTAATAATGATAGAGAGTTGAAGATACATCTCCTAGTAACAAAGAAGAGCCCTAAGAGGCCAACGCTATAACAAATTGGAGTATTAGTAGCCTTTTTCACTGTACTTTTGACGAGCCATTGAAACTAACAATGAAAATTTTAGTCACACTTTTAAAGTGATAATAAAAGGATTTTTCTAGTGCTTATTGTGGCATTTGGAAAGCGTTGACATTACTGAACTATTGGTGGCACTTCTAAGAAAGCAGTTCAATCAATTGAATTTAGCAAATACAAACTTAGAATTTATTCTTTTTTTCCTATCTAAATTCATTCAAAATCTTAGAAACTCAGAAACTCATGACTCAAAATTAATTTTTATTTTTACATTCAAAAGCCACCAAAAAGTTTTAAATAAAATGATGCTTCATTTGTTAAAATTTTTATATCCATTATAACAAAATTTTTATATGTTAAACATGATAAAATTACGTCTCATCTCTAAACTTTAAAAAGAACTCCTACACTAACATGTGAAGAGTGAATGTCATTTGTTGATAGAAGATACTAATACAAGCAAATGATGCGTCATTTGGGATATTCAAACAACATACACTAAATGAAGACAATAACTATTGAAGAACTCCATTCTTACAACATATACATTGTTGAAGATAATCATTGTAATACTAACACTAAATAAAAGTTAGCATTATAATAGACTTAATAATTATTTTTTAAAAATTTGGTAGAATGAAAACAAACAATAGGTTCAAATAGATTAAAATAAATGAGAGAATAGCTTCATCAAGACTATTAGAGATAAGTTTGCATCAAAAGAAATAGATTAAACATGATATAATATTATGCAATAAAGAAGTAAAGAAACACAAATAATGAAGAACAACCTAGTTAAGAATATAACCATAAACTACTAAGAGTACCAAGGCCATGAATTATAAATATAAAAATAATTTATATTATTTGCTCACTAATAATCATATGCTTGCTCTCAACTATTCAAGTAATTGTGATTTTCTCCTAATCATCTTGATTAAAAGGGATTACATTCATCCTATTAAAAAATAAAGCAAATGTCATGGATATGATTAATAGTATGTGATTTTTTGACTTCTACCAACTTCAAAATCAAGATTAATTAAAAATTCTGCGAACATAAAATTTGAATAAATTGAATTACATGATAGGTATAAATGAAGTAACATAGAGAAAAATTCATACACCTACATAAAATTCTCTAACCATCCTATTAATGATTATAACTTTCAAATATTACATAAATTAGCTTGTAAATATTACAAATAAATGATAACTCTCATGTGTGATTCAAAAAAGTAAATGATTAAAATTTAAGTCTAAGACGAACTATCCAAACATGCCCAGGGATTTATTCCTCTAATTTCTCAAATTTGTACACTATTTTTTTAAATTTTACAAATCCATCCACTATTAATGTAAAATTTTGAAAATATGATAAAAATTGAGCTCAAGATCTCAAACACAATAGTAATTGACACTTTCGATATTACAAATTTAAAATTTTAGGTTTCAATTAGAAATCAACATATACTTTAATGCGATTGGAAGAAGGAGCCTTTGGACTTGCTAGGAAATAGTGGTGCCAAAGATATTTGGTGAGAGAGCTGGGGCATCAAAAGAGGTAGGTGAGAGAAGGAGAAATCAGATCTAAGTTCGATTTGGGCATGTTGTCCTTAGTAGTTTTGATGATGAATAAACTTTTTATTTGATCAATCTTGAGCATGTATAGTAATTAGCCAATACAAGTTCAAAACAAAGATCAAAGTCATTCAAAAGACTCAAGTGTAGATGGACTTAAAGATAGGCTTGAAGATGAGACATGATAATGGATCAATGAACGAAACTTAAAAAAATTGTAGATGCCTTAAAGAAAGCTCAAGAGATCAAGTTTAGCATTGACTATGTTTAGATTTTTATTTAGTTTAGTTGAGTTGAGGATTTATTTTTAGATTAATAGTTTAAAGCTTTTTGATTAATACTTAAAACTTATCTTGAAATACCTTCACCGACTCATTATTTATCTAAGGTCAGTTTGAGAAAATGTCGGACATAGAATTAAAGTAATAGTAAATCAGCAGATTTTTTTTATTAACTTTGGATACTCGAGTGTCCATGTTTGGATGTCTAAATTTATCAAATAACTCTAAAATTATTGATGGATTTGGATATCCGAATCTCAAGATTGGACGTCCGAAGATTTAGAAATTATAACTTCTAATTTTTCTATGCTTAGAGTTTAGATATCTCGTGTCCTATTCTGATGCTAGACAATGTAGCAATGGGCATATGAACCTGACGAGTGGGAATCCAAACCTGTGATATCATTTATAATAACTAGTTTAATTTTGACCATTGGAATACTTCAACCGTTGGAACCTTTATAGTTCAAATGTCTAAACATAGCAAAGCAAAGCCCAACAGCTAGTGCTCTCTTCAATGAGTATTTAAATATTTGGGACTTTTTGCTCAGTGAGAGAATTGGGTTTTCATATTTTGGAGTAAGAATCCTTCTCTCTAAGCCTACTAGCCCAAGAATGCTCTAAACTTTTCAATTTCGAGTAAATCTTCAATGCTCTAGAGCTCTATTTTGAGAGACTATATAGTAAGCTTCAAATGCATTATCTTTTTTCTTTCTACTTGTAAATAGTTTTAGGTGTTAAGAGTATGAGAGTACAATAACTGCAGTGTGGAGTGTCACTTATTTGGTGAGAGCAAAGAGTTGTACGGGCATGACTTCATTCGAAGAATATAACACTTGTAATTTGCAAGTTGATGTAAAGGCTTGGTTTCATGTCAAGAAATGACATTACTAGTGGAGTGATTAAAACCTTTAAGAGTGAGAAAAGGACTGTGAAGTAGGAGCGGTTGACCTCCAAACTATGTAAATTATAGTGCACTCTATTCTTTATCTTACTTTACTTTTATTGCACTTGTGGTTGATTAGAGTTTGATTGAAATTGCTTGAATTCATGAGTAATTATCTTGGTGAATTTTATTAGGCTTTGGATCTTATTAAAATCATATTTTGTTTTTTAAACTTCTCTCCTCCCGCTTCAAGGTTACCAATATGGGCCAACAGGGCCTAGAATTTAAATATAAAAAGTTTGACTTGGATTTGATTTATGTATTCAATCACTTGAACAATTAGTTCGATTGTCCAAATATAGTAGACAAAGGATATGCTACCATCTACCCCTCCCTACTTAGCCATATGCCCTTGCATCAATAAAACTATCACCTTCCTCAATAGTGTTAGCTTCACCTCCAACAAAGCTAGAGTACTCAACCTAACAAACATAATGAGTCTTCTAAATCCAACAAAATCAAAAGATGAAAAAAAGTACCAGAAAGAACATCAATTAGATGTTTTCTATAGGCATCACGTTTCTTTCTTGCATGTTCTTTAGGGCTTATGCATATCATTCAACAAATAACTTGAATACTTCTCTACTATTTTCACTAATATAGAATGTCTCATTACAAGAAATAAAGTTTCGAATAGCACTTAATGCCCAACACTTTTCAAAGCACCATCAATTAACATGCTTAGCAGCCAATGCTTATCTAAAATTGCCACTAATTATTGTAACTTCAGTCAACTAAACTGGAAGTCTAGTCGCTCAAACTTTAAAGACAAGAGTATTTATCATTATGCTTGCTAAGTTCAGTGTAGATAGAGGACACATTTACTTTATCTTCTATGTTCAGATGATTGAACTTAATATAACATGTAAATCAGATCTAAATTTGATATGTTTTATTCAAATACTAGCTTCAAATCAGAGTTAGATCTGATTTCTCCTTCGACCTCAGCTGCCTCCCATCTCCTCATCCTTGCACTTGCCCTACACTTCCAATATCGGTCACCCCCACTCCTAGTCCTCTCTCGTCAACCTCCTTCGATTGTGATCATCTCTCTCACAAGCGTCCCCCACTCACGATCCTATCTCTCGCTGACCTCCCCTACTCCTTGCCCTCTCTCTCACTATCCTCCTCTGATGTGGCCACTACTTCCCTATGAGTCCAAAGACTCCTTCCTTCGATCCCACCAAATATATGTTGATCCTTTTCCAAAACCTGGGATTTTGGATTTATAATGTTGGAAAGCATTAATCTCTATTGTGTTTTGAGATCTTGAGGTTGATTTCTATTACAATTATCAAAATTTTAAACTAATGATGGATGGATTTCAGAAATTGGAAGAATGGTGGATGAATTTTGGAAATTGGAGGAATGAACCTCTAGAAAATATTTGGAGAGTTTGTTTTGGACTTAAATTTCAATTGTTTGTTTTTTGAATCTTGAAATTGAAATAAAATCATTTAGAAGGCATATTGATTTTGATTTATCTAGGATTAACTGCCTTAGAACATAGTAGCAAATGTATTATGAATTAATGTCTATTGCAAAGTTTTTCTTACTTAAATCTACATAGAGTTTTCCAATATTGGTAGGTGGCTTTGGTAGCATTGTGATGGCTATCTTGATTTATTTTCCTTTTTCTTTTATTGGTTTGTTTGGATCATGGATAGGAATGAGCTCTTAAGACCTTCTACTAAGGTGTTCACTTATTTTTTTTTGATGTACAAAGTTTATGGTTGAAGAAAAACATTTTGTAAATTTTTAGATACAAGATAGAATGCTTTGGTGACAATATTAAATTTTTTCTATGACAGATTGAGAAGAGGAGTGATGGATTAGAACTGACTTGAGCTGAAATTTATGTGAAGATACATCAAAAGAAGAATGGTGAATCAAGAAATGGCATCACTCTTAAGTGTTTCCATATCATTGACAAGTATTTGGTGTTGCACTAGATCTATATTTGTGATGCAATAAAATAGGAAGAGAGATTAAAAGAATTGTCTTGAGATTGTGGATTGTATTCTTCTTTTCCATGAAAAACTTAAATTCAGATGCTAATGATTCTTGTTTATAGTCAATTAGCTCAGAAAATGTGAGTATCAAGTTGCAAAGTTTTGAATTTTCTGAGATTTTTGATGGTGTGGTCGTGTTATTAGGTTATTTGTTGTGGAATTAGTGGTTCATATTTGTCAAGTAGTTGAGTAGAGAGAAGTCACAATTAATGGTATCAATTTAAGTTGCTAATAGTTTTCTTTCCTACTTAGGTTTTCAGTTAATTCAAAGAATGTGATTTCTCAGCTTGCAATTGTATGAGAGAGTTAAATTTTTTTTTTCCTTTTTTCTTTTTTCTTCTTTGATGGTTGATGCTCCGAATGTACACTTCTCCGAGTTTAGCTTCATACAATGTCTCCGGGGCATATTAAAGGTTTCTTGCAATTTAGCAATATGGTTAAAATTCAAACACTCTTTATCATCATATTATCTATGTAAGCTTCAATGTTCCTTTCACATTGGGATCTAAAAACCCAACCCACCATCCTTTGTATATTGCTCCTATGCTCTTTAGCTTAAATGACATGACTATATAATAGAACATCCCCTTATATGTTATAAAGGAGGTTTACTCCTCTTCTTCAGGGCCCATCTTGATCTAGTGATAACCATAGAAAGTATCAAAAAAACTTAGCAACTAATGCTCGATGGTGGAATCAATCAATCGATCTATGCTTAAGAGAGGATAACTGTTCTTTGGACATATTTTCTTGAGATTTGTGAAATCTATGCACATCCTTTACTTTCTACTACTCTTCTTAATCATGACCACATTGGTTGGCCACTCCAAGTATTATACTTCCTAGATGAACTTTCCCTTGAGCAGCTTTATTACCTCCTTAGCTATGGTCTTTTGATGTTTGAGGACAAAGTGTTGCTTCTTTTGTTTCATTGACCTTGCACTTTTGGCACGATAGGCTTATGCTTTGCCATCCAAGGGTTTGTCCCAAGTAAGTTCTCCAAAGTCCATGTGAATACATTCTAGTTGTCACATAGTACACTCTAGATCTTTGACAACAACTACTCTGACAATTCAGTTTCCACCTTGATGGTGCAACATCTTGCCTTATCCAAGACAACACTCATCAGTTTCTCAACATATTCAAGTCTATTCTGGAGCTCGCCTTCCATCTTCTCCTTCCCCTTCAACTTCTTCTGCTCTTCTAAGTATGTAGCATAATAATGGTGAGACATGTCATTATCTCCACGTAGTTTCCCAATTCTAAATATGGTGGAAAATTGAAGAAGTAGGTGATAGATAGAGATGGCCACTTGTAGCTTATTGAGTGTTGGCCTTCCTAGAATAGCATTGTATAGAGACCAAGTTCATACCATGAAAAAATCAATGAAAAATATCGAGCTCTTCCGGCCTTCGCCTGTAGTCATAAGTAGCCACATCACTTCCTCTAAGTTTAGCGAATCTCTAGCGAAGTTCTTTAGCCTACTTTGATAGGAATGTAGGGGCTAATCACACTTCATTCGTTCACAAACTTTCACAAATAAGATATTTGTAGATGCACTTATGTCGACTAATACCTTAGGTATTAAATATCCATCCAGGACAAAAGTTATAACTAGGGCTTTAGGGCTTCATCTCATTGCTCTAGGCCTTGTGTTGGAGTTTGTACATCCTCACATCTGCCCTTGTCCTTAGGGTGTTTGTCCACTTCTGTCCCCTGCTACTTCAATGTGACTTGACCGCCATTACCCTAGTATGTTTTCTCCTAGATTATTGCTAGGTAACCCTCAATTACCTATGCTAGTGTGGTAGGTGGTGGTTCGTTATTGTTATTGTTGTTGCTAGCCTTCCTTAGATTGTTTTCCCTCCTTGGGTGATCTTGCCCCTTGGTCTAGACAAACCTCATCAAGTGACCTTCGCAGATGAGGCGCTTGATTTCAAATTTTAAGTTTTTGCAATTTTCTATGTCATTGCCTGATCCTTATGGTATCTATAATACTACGAGGTGTCCAGCTTCCCTCAATCTTGGCAAATCTACCATGATTTTCTTAGGTAGTCTCGATCTTCAATCTGTATTAGTATTTCTATATACAGGTGATTGAGCATGTTTGAGTCAATTTTGACTAAAAATTAAATTTAGTTAAAATTCAGTCAAATTATGGACCTGAATGCCACTGGATTATGATTGAAATGTGAGCCTTTATTAGACTGAAATCATAATCAAATTCGATTAAAATTGGGTCTAATTTAGACTTGAGTCATTAGAAAATTTGGATTTAAAGTAAAGCAAGCCGATGAGCCAAATATTTGGACCAAAATTAGGCTCAAAATTCATTAAATATTTGGACCAAAAAAAAATTAGACTTTTCTTATAAATAAGTCCTTAAGATAATTTTTTTTAAAAAAGTCCTTAAAAATTTTAGAATTTCAAATTAATCCCCCGCAAAATCTAGGGTTTGTGAATGAACCCTTCAAAATTTTATATTTGTGAATAAACCATTGAAATTTCTAACTTTTGGAACTAAATACCTAAAATTTCTAAAATTTACAAATAAGCACTTCAAAATTTTTTATTTATAAGTAAGTTCAAATTTTATTAAAAAAACCTTGAAAATTTTAGAATTTTTACAAATATGTATTTTTTATAAAAAGACCCCTAAAACTTATAAAAGTATATTGTTGTCTAATTTTTAGGAAAATTTATGAATAAACTTCTCAAAATTTTTATTTATAAATAAGTTTGAATTGTTAGGGCCTGAAAATTTTAGAATTCTTACAAATGTGTTATTTTTATAAAAAAAATTCTAAAATTTATAAAATTATACTTTGGTATAATTTTTCAAAAAATTTGTAAGTAACCCGCTAAAAATTCAATATGTAGAAATGGTATAAAATTTTAATTTTTTCATTAGGAAAATAAATTCTAATTAATGGATTACATGTCATTCACAAAGATGGAAATTCAATCCATTACAAACTGCAATATTCCAAAAAAAATAAGATTTTAAAAATTCAATCAAATATAATTTCATTATAAATTGGAATTCAATATCATTTCAATTAGGGTTATTTGGGGATTTAATTCCAATCTTCTACAAAACCTATAAAAAGACCAGAAAACCTGCAAAATAGAACAACGAAAGGAGGAACCAAAATAGAGAGGAGATTAGCAAGATAACAACACGGATTAGAATGATGCAGAAGAGAAGAATAGGAACAACAAAGAAAAAATTAGAAGAAGTTCAATATAACTTAGGTTTTCTTTTCTTTGATCTTCCAACCTTCTCTTATGCGCCTCCTCTCCTATTTCTACAGAGTCCTGTTGCCTGCATGATGAGCCCGATCATCCAACCACCTGACTTCCTACCCCCTGCATTGCCACCAGGATGAAGATGAGACCTCAACAAACCCTACACCGAGCTCTAGTCACCCGTTCTGCTTAGAGATCCATTTGGTTGTTATCTGTGCATGATCTGCACTCCCTCTCCGCCTCCATCCTCTTTGCAATAATTGCAATCAGACTTGGCTCCCTCACCTACCTGCCTGACTTCCGTCGAACCGCCCGGCAGACATTCTCGCCGAAACCCTAGCATATGCCTGCAGCTGCCCCCCGGCTACCCACAGACCTGCTAGTGCCCCTCGAGCATTGCCCTCCACTACCATATTCGTCACTGACCTCCCGCCGGGCTCTAGCCAACACCCACCAATCACTGTCGCCCCAAGCCCATCTACCACACTCCCCATCGGCATCAGCTCCACATGCTTCACTGCCGGCTCACCATTGTCCCTCCTCCACTCTATCATCTCTAGCTTCAGCTCCTCTCGTCCCGCCATGGCGAAAATCGTCTAGATCCGACCGGGAGGCGGTTGGATCCAGCCAAAGGATGGAGCGGCGAGGCGCCTCCCACCCTGCCATGTTGAAAACTAGCTGGATCCTATTGGGAGGCGGTCGAATCTGGCCAAAGGATGGAGCGGGGGCCGCGGCCAACTAGATCTGGCCAGATCTAGCTAGAGAAAGAGTTGGGCCATCTTGGGTCGGCAAAGCTCACGATGAAGAAAAGAAAGGAGGTAGCACATGGGTAAAGAAAGGAAAAAGATGGATAAAAAAATAATAATAATAAAAGAGTCACAAAAGGTGTGTTGGCATCCCACGTGAGAAGGAGAAAGATATGAAATTGAATATATATGACTTTGCAGTAATCACGCGCGGTCCCTCAAAAATGGAGATGAAGATGATATGAAGACAACGAACTCATGACCTTATTGTGGTCACTTGTGGTCTCTCAAAGATGGTAGATTCTCATTACCATAGGCCAATTTTCATATTCGCATTTAAGCCAACTTTCAAGCTCATACTTATCTAGCCTTCAGGTTCACATCTTTAGTCAGTTTTCAGGCTCGCATTTAACCAGCCTTCAAACTTTCATTCAAGCTAGTCTTTGGGCTCTCATCATAGTTAGCCTTCGAACTCATATTTGAGCTAGTCTTCGGGCTTATATCAAAGCTAGCTTTTAGTCTCGCATCTAAACTAGCCTTCAAATTCACACTTGACAACCTTCGGGCTCGCATTCAAGTCAGTCTTCAGGCTCATACTCAATCAACTTTCAGTCTTATATTTGAGTCAGCCTTCAAGCTTACACTTAGCTAACTTTTAAAATGACATTTAGGTCAACCTTCAAGCTTGCACTTAACCAACATTTAAGCTTGCATCTAAGTCAGCCTTTTGGCTCACACTTATCTAGCCTTCAGACTCGCACTAAACTAGCCTTTGAGTTTATACTTAGCCAACCTTTGAGCTCGTATCTAAGTTAGTCTTCAGACTCACACCTAGTTAGCCCTTCAGTTTGCACTAAGCCAGCTTTCAAGCTTGCGAACTAAACCAACCTTTGAGTTTGCACATTTTAAATTAGGTTATGAGTCCGCCTAAAATTATCATAAACAACCAAGCACTATCAAATTAAACTGTTTAATATAAAATAACTCAATTATATTGAAATTAAACTTAACTCAAACAAATAGATAAAAATTGACTTGGTTCAAACGGACCTAAATTGATTAAATAAATAAACTAAAACCCAAATTGAACTAGACTCAAAGTCTACTCAGGTTCAAATTGGGTCAATTCAAAATCAAGTTTAATCTGAATTGAACTAAGTTCAAATCAAATCTTGATTGGGTTAAATCAAATTCAAACTAAAAGAATAATCTCAAAATCAAACCAGAATCAGATTAGGCTGACCTTGAACTGAAACCAATTTAAATTAAATTAACTTAAACTTGAATCAAAATCTAGCAAATCCGGACTCTATAAAAATCCAACATATCGTCAAACTCGATTCAAGCTAAATGAAATTGAACTCAGACCTGAACCATACTAGTTTTGATGAAACTAAATAGGGTCAAATTGAATTTTATTGGGAGTGTTGAAACTTTGGTAATACTCCAAAACTATGAACAAAGAGTGATGTCACCCCCTGACCTAAACTCAAATTAGTTCGAATAGAACTAAATAAAATTAAACTGAGTCTTGCTGGATATACTACGAAGGTCTTTAACAATACTCCAAAGCTATATCCAGCTGTATAAACTGTTGGTGACGCTATTAAACTAAAGAAATTAATTACCAACACACTCAAAATCATTGGTCACACTTCAAGCTAATCAACTCTAGAAACCATTAACAATGCATCTTCCAAGCTAAGTCAATCCAAAAGTATTGACAATGCTTCAAATTAAACCGAACTAAAGTAGGCTTGAACACGTTTTGTCAATTAGTCACAACACCTTGTCCAAACAAAGTCAACTGATAATATCCTCCAAGTTGTCAGCCACACTTCAAACTATATCTAATCCCATAAGCTGTTGATGATACTGCCAAATAAAAAAAGTTAATCACCAACATACTCAAAATTGTTGGACACACTTCAAAGCTACACCTGACCCTCTAAGCTATTGGTGATATTACCAAATTAATGAAGTCAATCAATAATATGTTCAAAATCATTGGTCACACTTTAAGCTAGTTAATCTTATAAGTAGTTGATGATGTGCTCCTATAAGCTAGTTAACCCCACAGGCAGTTGACGACGTACTCCTATAAGTTAGTCAACCTCACAAGCAATTGACGACACACCCTTTATAAGCTATACCCAACCTCGTAAGTAGTTGGTAATGCATTCTCTGAGCTAGTTAACACCACAAGAAGTTAATGATGTGCATTTTAAGTTAGTCAATCTCATAAGCCGTTGACGATGCATCTTCAAACTATATCTAACCCATAAGTCATTGCTAACACTATTTAAATCAAAGAAGTTATCGCCTAATCCTTATTGGCTATAAAAATACTTCAAAAATGAAGAAGTTATTGCCTACACTTTTTCAGTTATAGAAATACTTTAAAAAAGTAAAAAAGTTATCGCCTATGTATTGTTGGCTATGGAAATACTTCAAGGTCAATGGAGTTATCATCAATATCTTATTGACTAATAAAAATACTTTAACCCAAACAAAATTATCGCCTATAGCTTATTAGCTATGAAAATACTTTAACAAACTTCAAAGAAGTTATCGCTAAAACTTAAAACTAATAGAAATACTTCAAATTACGAAGTTATTATCAATACGTAAAGCTATTGAAAACATTTCAAACTTCTCCTATTCTCTTTTATATCCCATTGGACAATACCATCAACACCTGCCAAAAACTAAGTTGATCTAAGTCAAACACCATATGGTCCAGCGTAGGGGAAGCGGGGTAGCAGCGAATAGCAAAGCTTCTTCTCTGCTCTTTTTTTATTCTTTTTTTGTTTTCTATAGTTCTATATTGAAATTCATTATAAAATAAGAGTATACCCTTACTTAAGTCATGTACCATTTTTCTTAAATTAATCAATCAATAATATTTTCTTCTTTTCTTTTTTTGCGTATTTATTTTATTAATTAGATTTTTTATTTTAGGAGATTCCTAATAATTGTTAGGGTAATAAATAATAGGGGTTTGTGCATGTTGGAAGTCAATGTTCTCATAAGACCTAATAGCGTACTTCAAATTAAAATAAATTTTGATTTGTAATTCAAGGTCATTCCTCAGGGTCTCTACTATTCTTGGTGGTCAACTTCGATCCCATAAAGCAATATGTAATTGCAAAATTGTACTTTTCAGTCCCTTGCTTAATCTTTGATCTTTGACTTATAGTAGTGCGATTCTTTTCTCTCCTTTTTGACTCAGGGTCCATTAGTTTCTCATCAAATTACTATCATCTCTTTGGTATTGATGTGTTCATGAACTTGTTTTATAAACTTAATAAGCATCTACAAGGTCAGTGTGTCCTCTCATATGCAACCTTGCCTACCCTCAAATAGTTCATTGCGACTTCTAGCATGATCAAATTATTTAGATCATTAACTTGTATTTGGGTAGCATTAAAATGGGAGAGATAGTCTCTTAGATTTTTCCCTTCAATTCGGCTTATTGCTAGCAACATCGATGAGTCATGATGCCTCTGGGCGAGGAAAATGAACTTGTTCATGAATTTATGTTCCAGATTGGTAAAGCTCATCACAGACCCCATAGGCAGGTTAGAGAACCAAGCTCACATCAAGCCGTAGAGTGTAATTGGGAATGCTTTGCACATTGTAGTCTTTATCACCCCATGAAATAGCAAGCTAATTTGAACCTTATATGATCCAAGGCATCCCTGATTCCATCATACGATTCCAAAGGCAATGTCAAATTTTGGGTTGTGGAAGCTCAGCTAAGAGCTACGAGCTCAACACATTCATTGCACCACTCAGCGCCAATCTAGGTTCTATTGAGAGTCTTTCATCTATCATTTGCATGATGTGCATCTTTGTTTTTTTTGACTCCACATGATTACCTTGGTGGTCTTCACACTTTTCTTAGCCAATGGTTCATAGCTTTTATCCAATGTATTGACTTGGGCTTGGCTACCAAGCTGAGTTAGGTACCTTGTGCGTTCTGGTTCTTAGTGAGATTCATGTCATCTCTCAACATTTGTTGTCCTTGCCAATCATCCTCCATTAAGGAATCAATGAAATGACATCAATTCAAATCCTGGATCTTCGAATTGAGAGAGATATGGAGAGAGATCAAGAATTCTCACTATTTCTTAGATTCATGGATCAAATTCGATTCAGTGGGACCTTTCATTTACATTTTTTTCCACCAAGAACATTTTATGAAACTCTTTGACCCCCGAATTGGGAATATCTGACTTTCATATGATTCACAAAGTTCAACAAGCAATCGATATTTCATGATCAGAGGTGTAGTACTGCTTGTAGTAGTGGTCCTTATATCTCATATTAACAATTGAAAGATGGTCAAAAGAAAAAATCTCTATTTTATGGGGCTTCTTCCCATACCTATGAATTCCATTGTACCCAGAAATGAGACATTGGAAGAATCTTTTTGGTTTTCCAATATCAATAGGTTGATTGTTTCGCTCTTGTATGTTCCAAAAAGGAAAAAAATTCCTAAGAGTTGTTTTATGAATTCGCAAGAGCGTATTTGAGTTCTCCTAATAAATAAAATTGTATCGTGCATGAATCTAACTGTTGTTCACGGTGGTGAAGGAATCAGATCTAAAAAAGGAGGGATTCTAATTGTAAGATATCTAATGAAACCGTAGCTGGAATTGAGATCTCATTCAACGAGAAAGATAAACAAATATCTGGAGTTTTTTTTTTATCCTATACAGATAATCCGATCCGCAAGGACCATGATTGGGAATTGTTTGATCATCTTTCTCCAAGGATGCCCCTTGGATGTGTTGTTGCTAACATGTTGGTGTATGCACACATGACATCTAGGATTGGTTCTTCATGAGTTGGGTCAGGGCATAAGTCTTGGCCACTAGTTGAGCAAACTCACCTTTGAACACTAGCTCTTCGTCTTGATTCTTTTGTGCCTCCTCTTGTTGACTAGGGCTTCGCTAAGGAGAATAAAACTTTGGTGAGGTCCATGTAGCTAGGTGGCAAGGAGTTAGAGCATCTCTAGAGGAAGCCTTCTATGACATCGTTTGTTTCAACACACTAATCACCACATGCTTTGTCATGCATTGTTGTGTTAGTGACATAATCATGATCGACTATCCGGAGATAGGATATTCTAGTGGATCTCAATGAAAATACCGAATGTTGTATTATCCTATTTCTAGTTGAGAAGTAGAGTCCTTATATTTCTCACTAGTCAATTCGAACTTGCATAGAAATAAGAAAGATGTCCATCCCATGATGATGATGATTTGATACTCTAGTAAGTGCTTGTATCCTTCAATGGAACAGTAGCTCATGAGGGGAGAAGCAAAGATGATAGTTGAATGTCTTGGCCTCCTTATATAATTTTTGGAGTAATTTGACTTAGCTGACATTTGAGGATAACTACACTATAATTATTAGGCAAAGTAGTATAGGACATTTGCGAAAATTCATTTGACATAACATATAGTGGCCCAACGGATTTTCACAAATAAAAAGAGGTAAAATAAGAAATAGAGCAAAAAATGGTTACTACCACTAAAACTTATCTTTTCTAAAATGTCACAGAGACTAGCTAACACATAAGCAAAGAATATATAGAAAATACCATGCTATCATTATTTGGTCTACTTGAGTCATATTTGATCGAGACACAAAAATTAATTTATAAACCTCTGTAATTTTAATTTTGGCTCGGATTATTTTTTGATCAAATTCAACCTTCACTAGTGCATCTAAAAATTTCAAATCATCTATCCAACCCCAAAGCAGAAATTGATTCGTGAATACACGAAAGCACTTGCAAATATTATTCTCGTTTTTTTTTAAATTCGCAAAATTGGTCTACTCTAGACGTTAATCGAAATGGCCCAATACGGTCGAGTCAGTTTGCCACTTGGGTCTAACCCGACCAAACAGTATCGTCCCTCAATCATGCATAACCATCATATCTTTCCTTAAATTCCTTTTTTTTTTTAATTTCTTCCGTTCAATTCATTACAACAATAAATAAGCATTTTAAAAAACCCCAGTTTTCAAAAAAGTAATAAAAAAAAGACTGTAAAGACACATTCAACCAACAAATCCACCCCATACGCAAATCCAGAATCAACTCCCAAACAAATTTACCAAATTACCATCTTTTAACGTCAAATGGACAGTCAGTCAAGTAAGTGGTCGTCAGATTATTTATCGTATAACAATAAAGTAATAACAGTAGTCGTCGGTGTTGCTGCAGCAAAGCAGCAGTGGGTAGCGACTATAAAATAAAAAAGAAAGCAAAGAAATCGAAGAGAGAGAGAGAGAGAGAGAGAGAGAGAGTGACCGAGAGATGGTGGACAAATCGGCGGCCAAGAAGAAGGGCCGGCGGCGCGGCCAGGAGCTCTCCGCGCAGCCACCATCGGAACCCGTCACCCGCCGCAACCTCCGCCCCCGCCGCGTCGGCCGCCCCTTCTTTGACGACTTCCTCTCCTCCTCCGAGGAAGAGGAGGAGAGGGGCCGGAGAAAGCTCAAGCTCGTTCTCAAGCTCCCTCGCGACGGGTCGGCTCGGAATCTACCGGCGCCGCGCTTCTCCAACTCCGATGATTATGCTGCTTCGCCGCCGTCTTCCCCGTCGTCGGAGTCTTTTGTCGATGATGAAGACGAGGAGGAGGAGGAGGTGAAGCCACTCAAGAAGCGGAGGATCGAGGTCTCCGCTGGATCTGGCCAGCGCAAGGTATGTTCGCCGACGAGGCTGGTGGGGGGATTTTTTTTTTCTGAGATTTGGGGATTTGGCTCATGCCCTATTTGTCCTTTTGTTTCAGAAAAGAAGGGAAAATGTGAGCTTGAATCTTAAACGATGTGTTTCAGGTATCGGCGTTCGCCAACTTCTGCTTTGCTTGTTATTTCGATTGAAAATGGATGGTGATGCTGATGTTGTTTAGTGAATTGCTCAGGAATTTCCAATGCTTCGCGAACGGGAACTCCATTGCCAGATAAGAAGAATCTTGAAGTGGTCCTCGAAAAGCTTCAGAAGTGCGGCGCTAGTCTTTTTTCTGTTGATTTTTTGCAGCCTTTTTAGTGTGTGTCTAGTGTTGAAGTTTGTTTGTTTGTTTGTTTTTGTTGTTGTTCGAGGTCGGCAGGAAGGACATTTTTGGGGTGTTTGCGGAGCCGGTGGATCCTGAAGAGGTATGTAGGGTGAATTCTGGAGTAGATATAAGGTTGATGATTGCATTGGTTTTGATTTTTCGTTGGTTTTGGTTGTTGCAGCTTCCTGATTATCATGATGTGATCGAGCATCCAATGGACTTTGGGACTGTAAGGAAGAAGCTCACAAGGGGAGCATACCGTTGCTTTGAACAATTTGAGGTAAGTGTCACCCTGGATGCTTTTGTTAGTTTTACTTCAATTGGCTTTAGGATATGGAACTACTTTATGTGTTTGGTTTCATTGATGACAATTCCTAGCAACATTCTAAAAATGTGATAATACAAATGCCTTCTTAGTTTCTTTGAGTGGGATGAATTGGGGCTCAAGTTATTTTATTGACATTCTTGAAACACCTTTTTTTATCTTAATCTCTAGCTTGGATGTCACTGAATATGGCATCTTGGCAACCTTGACCATATTTTGCAGCCTCGAGATCAGATTATTTGGGGCTACACATGGGTACCTGATCATCAGGAGTTATTATCAGTATACACTGAAGTTCCAAATCCTGTGCAAGCGATTTTCATTTCCCATTATTTTGGTCTCTTCACCTTTATTTTAGGTTTGAGTGTTGTGAACAATTTGAGTGCCAACTATGTGGAAAGCCTTTGGGATCTCTCCTGGTCTCCTGCCTGACAAATCTGTTTAGGCTAAGAGCTTTACATATATAAGATTAATATTTGCTGTCATCTGATGTCTTTATAGTCATGCAATCTTCAATATTATGTTGCAGGAGGCTTCCAGTGGTTTGCCAAGAGCATTTTTCCTGTAGCTGATAGTTGTTGCAATCAGCTACTGAGCTCCTAAATCTTCTGACAGTTACTGTTTCCGAGCTTGGTTCTGTCAATAGGTTTCTCCTTTTGAGACCTGATACTCAGTTCATCTGTCTACCTCCCTATTTTTTTATTTCCTTCTTTTGACAAGACAATTTCACACAGCGAATCTATCAAATATTCGCACATTCTTGTACTCTGCAAGAATTGTTTCATTTCTGATGTTATTTATGGAAGTTAGGATGACTTGTTAGTATCTGAACAGTGACCACCCACGTGTCCTTTTCTACATACTTATTTTTGTAGGATAGATTTCAAAAACATCAATGGGTTAACTATTCATCGCAAGCTAGCAAGTTTGTGAGTAGGCAGGAGTTCATGTACCATCTCAAACTCTCTATGACCCTATTTGTCATGGGAGTTTGGACTTGAAGTGGTATTTGGTTCTCTAATTCTTGGAAATGCTGTGTTGTATGGTTCATCATTCCCATGGTGTAGAATTACCACTTTATAATATTTTAAATTTTTAGACTTCATAACAGGAATCAGAAGATGCCTACTCAATGAATTGGCTTCTCGAATAGTTTGCAGGATCTCCTTAATTTGGCATTCCACCTCTTCTTTCTGTTCATTGATTAGATCTCCGATACAAATCTTGCTGGCCTTGTATTTAGTTAAATGTAATTAATTCCACTTCTATTTAGTTTCTTATTTCGTACTGTCAAAAGGTTTGACTAATGACCGGATATTTTCTGTTCACAGATTAGATCCCCTAACGAAATCTTGCTGGACTTGCATTTAGTTAAATCTAGTTAATCACGCTTCTATTTAGTTTCTTATTTCTTACTGGCAGAAGGCTTGACTAAAGACTGGATATATTTTGTTTGTGTAACACATCTCGTCTTGCTTGCAGGATGATGTCTTCTTAATTTGCACTAATGCGATGCAATACAATGCACCAGATACCATCTACTTCAGACAGGTAATTTTTTTATCTGCTCAGTGCCCCTTTTTTTTCAGCTAGTCTTATATTGCACTTGTTTATATGTGTATTGTTTTATGTTTATTGTGCAAAAGGCATGTTCAATCCAAGAGATGGCAAGAAAGAAATTTCAGATGCTTAGAACTGAGGGTGAGCACAAGATGCAAACTTTCAGCTCCCCAACTTCAATCAAAACAGAGAAGTTTGAAGAGAAAACCAAGAATTTCTCTGTAGAGAAGAAATTGATCAAGAAGCCAGTGCGCATAGCTTCCCAAGGGCCAGTTGCAATGCATTTATCCTCTGGTGGCACTCTTGCCTCAGCACTGAACACACCCCTCTCTGGCTCAAGAACAGCACAACCAAGTGATACTAAGAAATCTGCTGATGTCAATGGCCATGTAGATGCTACGTCATCCCTGGGTGAGAGTAAATCAGAGAAGGCTGATGAAATATCAGGTATCATTCAATCTTACCCCATGTAGTTTCATTATTATTAAAAAAAAAGAGTGATGTAAGGTCCAAGCTTGTACATAACTATAGGTCTTACTCGTCTCAGAGAGAAATAGTGCATAAGAAACTAAAAGTCATATGACTACTGTTTCACCTAAGGTGTGGAAAGAATATTTTTTATCAAAAGGATGCAAATATTTTAACTGATGCATCAGGTTCTTTATGTCACTTTCTAGCCTCAACCACTACTGCATACATTCACTTGTTCATTTTTCATGTCTTGATGGTACCTTCTGTTGACAAATGGTTACTGGCTTCATTGAAACGCTTGAAGTCTAGGATATAAAAAAAAAAATCTCTTTTCCTATGAAGCTCTTTTAGCATTAGCAAATTTCCTGCCCTGGCATTTATAGCAGCATTAGGAGATAAACAAGCCTTTGCTAGTTATTCCTGCATTCTGTTCCATGCAAGATTGACACACATTTCTCTATGCATAGTTTTTGATTGATATTTTCTGACATAATGTGCTATTTTGTTCCAAATCAGCAAGGTGTTCCCCATCAAAACTTGAGCAAAAGGTAGTTCCAGTCAACGAGAACAATGATGTAGCTGATGATACGCCCAAGGAAGAGCCAGGGGTTGAATCTGATTCTGTGCTTACTGTTTCAGCAAAGTGCTCTCCCTACAAGCTTGGACGAAAGCCATTAATAGTTGATGAAAATCGACGTGCTACCTACAACACTTGTAATGAAAATCAACTTACTGAATTGGACCCAATCTTTACCACCTTTGAGGGCGAGACAAAGGAGCTTATTGCAGTATGTAACAAGTAATCATAATTGCCATAGTTTCTGTACTACCTGCCCTGATCTTGGTTTCATTTTCTTGAATCAGGTTGGAATTCATGCTGAGTATTCATATGCAAGAAGTTTGGCTCGCTTTGCTGGTTCTTTTGGGTCTGTTGCCTGGAGGATTTCATCAGATAAAATTGAGAAAGCATTACCTCCTGGGGTGAAGTTTGGTCCTGGATGGGCTGGGGAATATGAGCCACCCCCAACACCTGTTCTATCTCTAGAAAGTCTTCTGGTGCAGCATCTGGGACATAGTTCAAAGACCGAAAGCATTGCACTATTAAGGAAAAGTGGGGAAGCTGAAGATAGGACAAAAGTAATACCAAACGGTGGCGCCAAGGATATGCAGCATCTGGGAGACAATTCAAACTCTGAAAGCATTGGATCGTTAAGAAAAGGTAGGAAAAAGGATAGGACAAAAAACATACCAAATGGTGACTCTAAGGTTATGCAACATCTAGGAGACAATTCAAAATCAGAAAGTATTGCATCATTAAGAAAAGGTAGAGAAAATGAAGATAGAACAAAAGTCATACCAAATAGTGACTCAAAGGATATGCAGATTGGTGCCAGAACTCATGTAATCTGCAAAAATCGCAATGTGTCATTTAATCCAGTAAAGGAAGGAACACTTTATCCAGAGACTACCCAAGGGAAGCAGGGTCTTTTTGGCGTTGCAGCTGAAACTAAGTCTAGCATTGCTTTTGCAATGTTACAGGAGCAGAAGGATCGATTTGCTGTTGAATCTGCTAGAGCATACAGTGGTGGGGCAGAACATCTCCAAGCATGCAGGTCATCCTCTAGGATTCCCACTGAAAATGCTCTGAGAAGGCCTTTGAGCTGTTCTGAAGCTGCAACGTGTAGTTCACAGGAGACATCCTCAAGAAACAAAATTTTTCAGCCCGAACCTATGAAACAACATGAAATATCAAAACCAGGGAATGGAAATGCTGTTCTAGGGCTGGATCTCAGAGGCTTGAGTGCTGGTATTGTCAAGGAAAATCCTGATACTAACAAGTTGAATACTACTCTGGGATTCATTTCCAATCATCAATCCAAGATGGGAAATAATGGCCTTGCACATGGTTCTCGCAAGCAAAACATTGATGATCCAAGTAGATTATTGGGTTTGCCTGCAACAGCATTGTACCAACCAAACACAAGTACTGGCTTGCATACTCCGAAACAGGTCCTGCCATCCCTTCAACAACCAGGAAGAGAGGATTCTAATGCAGCTGCAGCTGCTGCTCAGGCATGGATGTCAATTGGAGCTTCTGCAGAAAAAGAACCCATTGATGTTGCAGGACTTCCTAAAGGCCAAGTCGGATCTGCTTCTCTTTACAACTTCTTTTGTAAATCCCCTACTTCTTCTGCAGGAGTAAAGGAGGATTCCAGGGCAAAACAGTTCTCTCAGTTCTTACCACAGCCCATCCAGGTAGTTAGTGAAGAATCTCAAGTTAAAAACCATGGTTTTGTCATATTCCCACAGCTAGTTGGAAGCGACTCATCAAGAGTTCATTCTCAGTCTCCCTGGCAATGTTTGGTTCCACATGTTCAGCAGATCCAGCAGAAGCCAAGAACTGAAATGCTGCCTCCAGACCTCAATATCAGCTTCCAACCCCCTGGATCTCCAGTTCGGCTGTCATCGGGCATTTCATTAGACCCCCAGCAACCAGATTTGGCTTTGCAGCTGTGAGTTAAGGTGTCGCTTTTTCCAATGGCATTGTACTCATGTAACTCGTCCTAGTGCTGCCAGCTTTTAGAACATAATCCCAAACTGAAGAAGAAATGTTTGAGCAAAGAAGAGATGAAATCATGAAAAGCTACAATCTTGAAGAATTATGAGAAAGCTGGCTACCTTGACAAGAGGCTATCTCCGAGTGATCCCAACGGCCCTTAGTTTTGGATTGGTCCTTGTATAGGAACTAGTCGGCCTTCTGAATGCTAAGAAGGCAGCTTGTGGAATTATCGTGGCAACATTGGTGCAGATGCTAATCATAGTAGATACTCTTATGAATTCAGATTTGCAGAATCCAGATATTTTGGATAGGAAAGCTTTGTAATTTAGACTAGGATAGGTGATCCCTGCTTTTGTTCAAGCTTCTTCTGTAAAATCATTTGGTTTTAAAATCCTTTTTTATGCCATAATCTCTGATGGTCATGTATATCTATGCTTATTACAAAAGGGTGTAGATTTGTCTGCTGGATGAGATCACTTTGTCAAATCTTCAAATGAATTTCTTGGTACTATTGATGAATTTTCAATTCGTGTCATGATAAGCAGACTAGAATTCTGCACATAGAACCATGGATCAGGTGGACCCTGCAGTCCGCGATCCTTGGAATTTGTCCAATGGGAAATTGTCACCTAGATTTTTGAAAATTCAGTTTATAGACAAATCATTGAACAATAAATTAATATATTTTAGCAATTTTCTCATTAGAAGTCTGATAATACATTTGATTCCCAATTGCTAGGAACATCAAAGAAATTTGAAATATATCGATACGTTAAATAGTATGTTATCACGTTTCAATGAGAAAATTACTAACATATACTAATCCACTGTGCAATGCCTTGTCCACCGATTGGATTTCTTTAACTCTGGTGGTGGGCATTGAACATATTCCATAGATGTCACACCTTGCGATCCACCTATTTTTTGCCCCTTTACACAATTTAGATGACACTTCCAATTATCATGAAATTAGGCGTACTATGGTGTTAGAATATTTAGATTTATGTTTTATTTTTGAGTTTTTTACATATATTTTTTAAAAAATAATTAAATTACATATAACTTATTTTTTTATGTATAATCTCCTCTTTTAATTTTTAGTGAGGTTTGAGGTTCATGTATTAAAAAAATTATTTTTTAGAGGAAACATACTCAAGAATAACCAAAATAATAAAATTTCTTTACTATTACTATTGAAAATAGCCTTATAAATACAACAAAATCCGGAAAAAATAAGACAAAATCGAAGAGATTTTTTTCAGTAGCAACTACATTTAAAATAGAAACTTCAAATTTAAAATTTCAAACAAACAATCTATTTTCTTCGCATGTAGAATATTGCTTCGGATTCTGAGAGGAGATGCATTAAGTTAAAAGGTAAATAAATATTTTACCTCTTGACTTAACCATAATTAATTTTTTTGGACTAAGAAACCTTGTTGAAAGAGTTATTTGTGCTTATAAAAAAAATCAGGAGATTATACATAATTTAATTATTTTTTATGTAAAAAACTCTCCTTTTGAGTTGAAGTACCTTCCATGGTAGGAAAAGTATAAAAAAGTGAAAAAAATAATCTATTTCATACTTATAATTTTTCAAAAAAAAAATATAAAAAACATGTTTAATATAAATTTTTATTTTAAGTAAGTGCAGGAAAATGAATGTTCCTCCTTTCTAAAACACTTCCTTGCAAACAAATATGAGAGACAGAAAAATTGAAGTTATTTATTCTGCCTTCTCACAAATAAATAAATGTATTATTATAGGCATTGAGAGGTGGCAAAAATTATTCAAACTTAATATCTCATCCATTTGGCTTGAATCCAATTTAAAACTATGCTCGTTTTATACTATCTATTTTGACTTGAAATATGCTCATACTCGAGATAATTCAATAAATTAATGAATAACCTAAATTGGCAAGGGTCTATATGCAAAAAATTCTGTTTTATAGGGATTGCTTTTAAGAAACTGCCTACCTTATTTTTTTATGATAGAAAACCATTTGCCTTTTTTTGTATTTTCCCAAAATACTTTATGCATTGTTAACTTATTTAAAAATAATCATTTGAACTCCATTTAATGTTAATAGAACATAGAAATTATTAAATAAGCTCTCCTATATATATGTTTTTGAGTTTGGGAGTTTCTTCGGAATTACTGAATTTCACCCGTCACAAAAGAAAATTTTCAAAGAGAGACGCTCGGTCAGGACCGGCCCAGGCCCATAACCTTCTCCCTTCGATGCATTGCTGCTTGTAACGCACGACGAGCTCAACGAGGGAAATAGACCGAGTGGCCATCGCACTCCAACCTCTGTCTGCATGCAAACCCCATCGCCAATGGCGACGCCCCCCCAGTCCCGTCACCACTTCTTTCGCCACATAAAAGCTACACTCTATCGTCGCCTCTTCCCAACCTCACGGGCGGCGCACTCCTTCCCTCCCGGCTTGCCTACAAATACCCACAACCTTCGTCGTCGTCCCCCTCCCAAACCCCACTCTCACTCCGTCTCTTCGCCCATCACCTGCTCGAAGAAATTTCCCTGCGAACCATTCTTCCCTCAAGGTCGCCGCGGGCTTCGCCGCCGGATTCCAGCATTGCGAGAGGAGGCGTCGATGTGGCGGGAGCGGCGCCGGCGGAGCGCGATGGATCCCAGATCGGCAGTGTGGTCGTCGTGCGTGGAGGAGCCGGCGGGGTGGAAGACGATAAGGAGATGCTGCGCCAGGTTGCGAGGGATGTTGATGGGTTGGAGATCGGAAGCCAGCAGCGGCCAGAGGTTTCGCTTCGAAGTTGGTTCTAGGTTTGGATTTAATGCTTCTGTTGATCTTTCCTTTTGTGTTTGTTCGATGCTTTATGTTCGGTTATCTTTCTTTCGATTTAGCTTGCTGTTGTGTTTGCTTTGCGTGGAATTCGAGATTAAGGGCTGATGATGCTGTATTGTCATTCTTGCGTGCGAGAGAGTCACGGATTGTGATTTCTGTGAGAGTTTCTGATACCAATCATGAGATGAGATATCTCCCTTCTTGCTTCATTTGGTAGTTTGTAAGGAATGCACGTGACATGCTATTTATATCATCTATAATCTTGAAAAATCATGCTAAACTCAATTAATCTTCTTTTCATTGTATTGTATGAGTCCATTACTTCTAAGGAAAAATCTAATGGATTTTATTGTGGTGCTTGCTCTGAATTGCCCCTGTGATCCATTTTAACATTCTATATCTTGTGGATGATCCCTGAGGAGTGTGTTAACTTAAATGGGTATTCATATAGGTCTTGATCGTACCATCAAGAACTGTTCTGATATGATTTTGTGAAGAATTGTATCTTTCCTTTTGAAGCTTTTTCTAAAACTTCTAATCTCAACTTTTCTTTGTCACATGATACCTAACAAATAGGATTCCTGGCATAACTGTATCCTTGTTCTCCACAAATGGCAGATTAGTTAGAAAGACATGGTAGGTCACTTCTGTACATTGACTTCTGCCATAGTATCTCTTAACATTCTTCCTTTTTTGACTTTTCCCATGTTATGATTTTTAAGCACATATCAAGTTCAAGTGGTCGTGAACTAGAATGACAAATTCAAGCCTCAAGTATGGTAATTCCACTACTTGCTTTTGTAGGCATCTTGGCCAGAAGTGTTAGATCCTAGTTCTGTTAGTGTGTTTTCTAGCTCCTGATATATGTATTATTATTGTAAGTATAAGTACAATATCAATGTGTTCTGTGATTCTATATCATTTTCAACCTTCAATAATCATAAGGAATTATATTACATATTTGTCAATTCAATTGACTGGAATACAGCCCACATGTGATAAATGGCATGCCTTATTTTCTTTTTTGGTATTAATTACTTAAACTTCACTCTGAAGATGGATATCTTCTTATCTACATCTTGCTATATATAATTGTCAATGCTTGTAATTTCCTGACCTGAATATCACATATTTCTCCTTCTCCTAGCTATTCTTGGGTATCATTTGTATATTCACCAAGTCACCGGTGATTCTCCCCTTAGGTTTCTGTCAATATATCCCTTGCAACAAGTTGTGTGGTGTGTTTGTGCCAAAAAATAGAAAAATAAAAAAATATATGGTGTCTTTATACCTCGTACTACTTGTGGAAGGTCATGTCTTTCCTTATCATCAACAAAGCTTCATAAATTATCACTCTATCAAGACATATCATTTTGTCCAGCAAATCCGATTCCTGCTGCTGCTCAGATATGCTATTTAAGAGTTTTTCTTGTACTCGTTTCTCAAATAATTTGAAGATATTATGTCTCCAAACCAAGAACCATGATATTTTTAACTAGTTTCTAAGAAGAAGAAAGAGGTTTGGAGTTTGATACCCCCTTTGATATAGAAATCACGTTGGATAAAAAAAAATTAGCAGATGAAACTTCCCACTCATTGATGACAATCCTAAGTAATGTCACCCAGGACTCATTATAAGTTGAAGTAGTGTAAACCACACTTGTTGTAGATGATTAAATATTCACATTGCACCAAATGAAACCTTTTGAGTTAACAATTTATTTTTTCAGCAGTAAAAGGCAAATTACTCTTCCATAAAACTCAAGATAAAACAAATCATTTGTGTAATACAAGAGGGCCAAATGTTGAAATTTGTTTGTATCATATTATTATATTTTTTTTCTATTACGGTGATGTGATGTGATTATGTTTTTCTTCTGCTTCACATTTATTTTGATTAAATTAAGGAGATTATAAAAACAAAATAATGTTTCTTGTGTCTTTTAGGAAGCTAAATTTCATTAATTAGTTTGTTTTAGACTAGAAAGAAAACACATTATTGAGAGAGTTGGGTGTACAAGTCTAATTTAGTGGCTATTTTAGGGTGATCACTATTTTGGTGTTCTATTCTAAGCTTTGTCTTTAAGGATCTCACATGCTAGAGCAGCTACCTTGTCTACATTTTTGAAACAATAGTGCATCCTAATTTAGATATGATACTCTAAAATTATTGTTTTCTTTTTTTGGCTGAGCATGAACTATTAATTGATATCCAATATGTGTAAAGACTCGCATCAGCACAAGACACTCTACCGACATAATCACAACAACTTCTAGATAAGTTTTTCTCTAGATTGATTGGGGAAAAATAGATCCTATTTTTACTTTTGCTATCTCAATTTACCAAGGTTTTCTTCATCACCTAATCATGATATTTTAGTGCTATTGTAAAAGAATGATTTGTTAGAGTTGAATTAGATGGTCTATATAGGAAGATAAACTATATAATAATGTAGGACAATTACATCCTTCTACAATAAAGTTAGAGATGGATGACAAAGTGAAATTCTAACTCTTATTTGGTTTTGTCAATATTAGTATAATTGTAGTCTAAAAGCTATAACTTCCAAAATCTTCATTTAAATCAAGCAAGTAACTATCTATTGGAAAGCTAAAATCAAATCCCATGAATTTGTTATTTATCATTTTTTTTTAATTCGGTTATAAAGTCACTCTATTTTGGGGTTTATTTCTGAGTACAAGTTTATAACAATGCTAGCTCATTATAGAATAGGATTTAAGTTATCCAGGTTTATAATTAGAGTTTAGTCTTATTCCTAGTATATTTCAACTAGAATTCTATATCGGTTTGAGGGCTATATATATAGTTTCAAGGTTGTAGCGAAAGAAAGAACTTCTCTATCAATAATTTTAAGTTTGGTCTCTCTTCATGTTTTATGTGAATTGAAGGATCTATTATAATGAGAAGACAATGATTTTCTTCTCTACTCTTTACTCTTCTCCGCTGCATTGTATAATCACAATTTCATCTATATGGTTCAATCATACCTTTATTGAATTTCTCTCTTGACTATGATGTGAAGTTTTCTTTTCTTTTTCTGATAATGGGGAGAAGTTTAATCTAGCTTTTAAACCAAAATAATTGCTTCAATTGTTCTGGGAATGGTTGTCACTGTATATAGTTCACTCCCATGCCTAGCCTTTTTACGTGATTAAGGCTATGTTGGCAGATGGATAAAGAGGCGAGCAAAGTTTTTTATCCTAATTTCACTTTGTGTTTATGAACCCAAACACAAAGTTGGATAACCTTGGATAACTAAAGCATGTGAGCATATCTGGATAAGTTGTTGTAACCATCCGTTACTCCATAACGGCTCATTACTCGGGCTCAGGGCCCACAACCTAATAACCGCATTTATTTATAGCCAGCAACTACCTACTAAACCTCTACGGATCGAGAGCCGGTTTGAAGATAGAAAGAGTCAAGGAACGATCGTTGGGGAGACTTACGGAGTGACAAGAAGATTCGGGACAATCATTATCGAGATTCGAGGTAGGTTGAGTTATTTTTATCCATTTTCTCTTTGCCTTTATTCCTGAGACAAGTTCATATTGAATAATCGGTAAATTTAGTGACCCTCATGATATTTAGGAGGATGATGATAATTTAGATTTAAGCAAAACTAAATAGAGACTAGATATGTCTAATTTTTGAAGTATTATATCGCTCTATAGCATGTTTTGAGAATATAAAGATTAGAGGATTAGATTTGCAAAATCCCCATCTTCCTCTCCGATCAGTGTCTGTTGCTCTCAGGCGACCGGCAGTGGGTGGCGTGCGCGGCGTGATACGTCGGCATGCGGTGTGGCAGCGTGCGGTGCGCCGCCGCTGCGCGCAGGCAGCACGAGACCCGGCGGCAGCACGGCTCCAGCATGAGACCTGGCTCCAGCGCAATTTCGGCACATGGTATGGCGTCGGGAGCGGCCGGTGGCATGCACACGACTGCGCGAGCCGGAGTTCGGCCAGCGCACGGGGCAGCGTGGATCTGACGACGCCGGAGGCGGTGGCCTGGCGGCAGCTGTGGCCCAGTTGAGACGGCGGCGTGGCAGCTGGCGGCCTGGCGGCGTGACGGCCTGGCGGCGGCGGCGGCGGCGGCGACAGCAGATTAGATTAGGGTTTGAGGAGGAAGAAGATGATTGGTTTTGGTCTTGGTTTAATTTAAAGTTGGTTTGGTTTGGGTTTAGTTTAAAGTTGGTTTTTGAATTAGGTTTAGTTTAAAGTTGATTTTAGTTTTGGTTTAGTTTAAAGATGGTTTTGGTTTAGGTTAGTTTAAAGTCGATTTTGGTTTAGATTTGGTTCAGAATCGGTCTTGGTTTAGATTTTGATTTTGGAATTGGTTTGAGTCAGACTTGGGGTTAATCGAACTAATGATAAGGTGAATGGTTTAGATCAAGTTAAGTAATATGAATTCATGATTTGGTTCATTGAAATGAGTCTGATTATTACGAATTGGAATTGAAATTGATTGAAAATTAGATTGGAAGAATTTAGTAAGATTGATTAAATGGATTGATAAATTGATTTGGGTTTGGGGTAATTGAGTTGTGATTGTGTTGAAATTTGATTGTGATACTTAAATCTCATTAAGGATGAATTTGTAAGATGGAATCAAATTATGATTTGTTTGAAAATCGACTGAATTGGTTATGACCTAGAAACTTGAAGGACTAATCTTAGAATCAAATTATATTGGGGACTTTTGTGAAGAATATACTGTAAGGATTAAATTTGGAAGTATTAAGGACTTGGGTGATAAATTACTGGTTGATAATAATATGATAATTTTGATATTCATAATGTAGAATGGGTGGAAATTATTTATCTTGATGACGGAGTTGTAATTTGGAATGATATAGGGACTAAATTGCGTATATACATTTGAACAGTCATAACCTTCTCATTTGAGATCCGATTGTGATGGTCTAGGAGTCGTTGGACTCGGTTATTCATGCTAATTCTATTGGTGGTCTCAAATCCTTCCTTTGACGATGTCTTCTAGCTGGATAGTCTGATTTGTGATCGAGTCAACTCCTTTCTATCGCTTGGTAATCTTGACTCGATATTTATTGTGGCTGAGTATCTCTATTTTTATGTATGAGAATACTTTTGAGGACTTGAGTATTTCTTATGAGACCACGTTTTGTTATGTTATCTGAACTATATTCGTATCGATGGAATAGATTTTAATTCTATGTATTCTGTAAATCTTTTATATTTATGTTGTCCACTTGTGTTGTGGTTCGGTCGGAAAAAATAGGGGTATTATAACTTTTATGGTATCAGAATATAAGGTTTAAGAATAATATAGTTTTAAGATTTATTTCATATGGTGTAAGGTACAATTCTTATCGATAATAAGATTGCCTTTATATTGATTGATTCTGGATCTACATATTCTTTTATTACCCCTCACTTTGTTATCAAGCTGACTAGAAAGACTGAACCTCTAGAGACAAACTTAATAGCTGGAACACTTATTGGCGATAGGATGATTGTAGATCAGGTATTCAAATAGTGTACTATTAGAATTGAAAATCAAAAACTCACCGTGGATCTAGTCCTATTAAATTTCAAGGACTTTGACGTTATTTTAGGCATGGACTGGTTGGCAGCTTATCATGCCAGTGTTGACTGTTTCACAAAGGTAGTAACCTTCAGACCGCCTAGGCAAACCGCTTTTACTTTCTCCGGTATGTAAGAAAACTTTCATCCTATCATTTCTTTTCTTCAAGCCCAATAACTACTAATGAAGGGTTGCAAGGGGTATCTAGTTTTTATTTCTGGGGAGCTATTGAGTACATCTCGATTAGAGGACATTCCTATTGTCCGAAAGTATCTAGAGGTCTTTCTTGAGAAGTTATTAGGATTGTCTCCTGACAGAGAGGTGGAGTTTGACATAGACCTCTGGCCCGGTGTAGCTTCGATCTTGAAACCCTCTTGTAGAATGGCACTGGTAAAGTTAGTAGAGTTGAAGAAACAATTGCAGGAACTTTTGGACAATGGTCACATATGCCCCAGTGCATCTCCTTGGGATGCACCAGTTCTTTTTGTGAAGAACAAAGACAAAACTATGAGATTATGCATTGATTATCGTCAGTTAAATTAAATCATAGTAAAGAATAAATATCCTATTTCTCGGAATGACGATCTCTTTGATCAGTTACAAGGTACTCAAGTGTACTTGAAGATTAACCTAAAATCTGGCTATCATCAATTAAAGGTCAAGGAGGAGGACATCTCGAAGATGCCTTTAAGACTCGCTATGAACATCACGAATTTCTTGTTATACCATTTTGCTTGACCAATGCACTGGCTGTCTTTATTGATTGGATGAATAAGATATTCATGCAGTATTTACATCAGTTTGTCATTGTCTTTATAGATAATATCCTAATATATTCCAAGAGTCATAAGGAGCATGAGCAATATCTCAGAATTGTGTTGAAAACCTTGAGATAAGAGAAATTATATGTCAAACTCAGTAAGTGTGGCTTTTGGTTGTCAAAGGTGGTTTTCTTGGGTCACGTGATCTCTGGTGCTGGTATATCGGTGGATCCCAAGAAAATAGAAGCTGTGTTGGACTGGAAGAGGCCCACTAATGTAACTGAAGTGAGAAACTTCATTGGATTGGCAGGTTATTATAGAAGATTTGTGAAAGATTTTTCCAAGATTGCTACTCCACTGATCCGATTGACTCAAAAGAGTGTTAAATTTGATTGGGCTGAGGACTATGAGCAAAATTTTCAAGAATTAAAGAGAAAGTTGACTACTGCACCAGTGTTAACCGTACCTTCCAGTGGTAATGGTTTGGTGGTATACAGTGATGCTTCCATCAACGGATTAGGTTGCGTTCTAATGCAACATGGAAAAGTGATAGCCTATGCCTCTAGGCAATTGAAGGCCCATGAGAAAAATTATCCCACTCATGACCTTGAGTTAGCAACCGTCATTTTTGCACAAAAAATTTGGAGGCATTATCTTTATGGACAGACATTTGAAATCTTTACAGATCATAAGAGTTTGAAATATCTTTTCACCCAGAAAGAACTTAATATGAGATAGAGGAGATGGCTGGATTTCCTCAATGACTATGATTGCTCAATCAACTATCACCCAGGTAAAGCTAGTATTGTTGCAGATGTACTTAGTAAGAAATCGGTAGGATACTCAACACATTTATTGGTAAGAAAATAGAAGATCTTAGAAACCTTGGGAGACATGGAACAAACCATTATAATAGAGACTCAACGAGAATTGCTAGTTGGATTGCGCCTAGAGTCAGAATTGGTGCTGAAACTTAAAGAGTGCCAGTTAAAAGATCCTATGTTGCAGACCTTAAAACTTGAGTTAACTCAAAGTTCTAGACCAGGGTTTGATGTGACTACTGATGGTGTGATTCGATATCAGGGTCGGCTATGTGTTCCTGATGATTTTCAATTAAAGCAAGAATTGCTAAATGAGACTCATCGCTCTCGATTCTCAGTACACCCAGGAAGCACAAAAATGTACCGAGACATGAAGCAAAATTATTGGTGGCATGACATGAAGAGAGATATTGCAAAATTTATTTCTAAATGTTTAGTGTGTTAACAGGTCAAAATTGAACACCAAAAACCAGCAGGAGAGTTACAGCCACTCCCTATCCCTGAATGGAAATGGGAACATGTGATCATGGACTTTGTGGCTGGGTTACCCAGGACAAGGAAAGGGTTGGATGCTATTTGGGTTGTGGTGGATCGGTTAACTAAGTCAGCCCATTTCCTTCCTATTAAGATGACCTACTCCTTGGACAAGCTTGCCGAATTATATATGGAGGAAGTAGCAAAACTTCATGGAGTACCCGTTACCATCATCTCCGATAGAGATCCCAGATTCACTTCACGATTTTGGGGCAGTTTTTAGAAAGCTTTGGGGACGCAGTTACATTTTAGTACTGCATATCACCCTCAAACAGATGGTCAATCAGAGAGAACAATCCAAACCCTAGAGGACTTGCTGAGAGCATGTGCTCTGGATTTCAAGAGGAGCTGAGACTCTCATTTGTGTCTAGCTGAGTTCACCTACAACAATAGTTATCATGCTGGTATTCAAATGACACCTTATGAGGCTTTGTATGGGAGGAAGTGTAGATCCCCTGTGTGTTGGACAGAGGTTGGCGAGAGGCAGATTTTGGGGCCAGAGTTGGTTCAGTTAGCTACTGAGAAGATTGAGGTGATTCGAAAGAAGTTGCTCACAGAACAAAGTAGATAAAGGAGTTATGCTAATACCAGAAGGCGGGATCTAGAGTTCCCATGGGCGACCATGTTTTTCTAAAGATCTCTCCAACAAAAGGCGTGATGAGATTTGGGATGAGCGGCAAGTTAGCACCTCGTTATATTGGCCCATTTGAGATCTTAGAGAGAATTGGAGCAGTTGTTTATAAACTTGCCTTACCTCAAGACTTGGCTAACGTGCATAACGTCTTGCATGTGTCAATGTTAAGGAAGTACATCCCAGATGCCACACATATACTATCATTTCAGCAATTACAGCTGAGAGGACTTAACTTGTGAGGAGCAGCCAATTCAGATTTTAGAACGAAAAGAGCTTGTGTTGAGAAAAAGGTGATCCCTTTAGTAAAAGTACGGTGACAGCATCACTCTGTGGACGAGGCCATTTGGGAGAGAGATGAGGACATCAGGGGCAAATACCCCTATATCTTTTGAGGTATGTTTATTTTAAATTTGGGGACCAAATTTATTTAAGGGGGTAGGAATGTAACCATCCGTTACTCCATAACGGCCCATTACTCGGGCCCACAATCCACAACCTAATAACCGCCTCTATTTATAGGCAGCAACCACCCACTAAACCTTCACGGATCGAGAGCCGGTTTGAAGGTAGAGAGAGTTAAGGAATGATCGTTGGGGAGACTTACGGAGTGACAAGAAGATTCGGGACAATCATTATCGAGATTCGAAGTAGGTTGAGTTATTTTCATCCGTTCTCTTTTTGCCTTTATTCTTGAGACAAGTTCATGTTGAATAATCGGTAAACTTAGTGACCCTCATGATATTTAGGAGGATGATGATAACTTAGATTTAAGCAAAACTAAATAGAGATTAGATATGTCTAATTTTTAAAGTATTATATCGATCTATAGCATGTTTTGAGAATAGAAAGATTAGAGGATTAGATTTGCAAAATCCCCATCTTTCTCTCCGATCAGCGTCCGCTGCTATCCGGCGATCGGTAGTGGGTGGTGTGCGCGGCGTGATACGTCAGCGTGCGGTGTGGCGGCGTGCGGTGCTGCGCCGCTGCGCGCAGGCAGCACGAGACCCGGTGGCAGCACGGCTCCGGCATGGGACCCGGCACCGGCACAATTCCGGTGCGTGGTATGGCGTCGGGAGCGGCCGGTGGCGTGCATACGACTGCGCGAGCCGGAGTTCGGCCAGCGGACGGGGCAGCGCGGATTTGACGATGCTGGAGGCGGCAGCTGTGGCCCAGCGGAGACGGCGGCGTGGCGGCGTGATGGCCTGTTGGCGGCGGCGACAGTAAATTAGATTAGGGTTTGAGGAGGAAGAAGATGATTAGTTTTGGTTTTGGTTTAATTTAAAGTTGGTTTGATTTGGGTTTAGTTTAAAGTTGGTTTTGAATTAGGTTTAGTTTAAAGTTGATTTTAGTTTCGATTTAGTTTAAAGATGGTTTTGGTTTAGGTTAATTTAAAGTCCATTTTGGTTTAGGTTTGGTTCAGAATCGGTTTGGTTTAGATTTTGATTTTGGAATTGGTTTGAGTCAGACTTGGGGTTAATCGAATTAATGACAAGGTGAATGGTTTAGATCAAGTTAAGTAATCTGAATTCATGATTCGGTTCATTGAAATGAGTCTGATTATTACGAATTGGAATTGAAATTAATTGAAGATCAGATTGGAAGAATTTAGTAAGATTGATTAAATGGATTGATAAATTGATTTGGGTTTGGGGTAATTGAGTTGTGATTGTGTTGAAATTTGATTGGAATACTTAAATCTCATTAATGTTGAATTTGTAAGATGGAATCAAATTATGATTTATTTGGAAATCGATTGAATTGGTTATGACCTAGAAACTTGAAGAACTAATCTGAAAATCAAATTGTATTGGGGACTTTTGTGAAGAATATACTATAAGGATTAAATTTGGAAGTATTAAGGATTTGGGCGATAAATTGCTAGATCAATGACTGTTGATAATAATATGATAATTTTGAGGTTCATAATGTAGAATGGGTGTAAATTATTTATCTTGATGACGGAATTGTAATTTGGAATGATATAGGGGCTAAATTGCGTATATACATTTGAACAGTCATAACCTTCTCATTTGAGATCCGATTCTGATGGTTTAGGAGTTTTTGGACTCGATTTTTCATGCTGATTCTATTGGTGGTCTCAAATTCTTCCTTTGACGATGTCTTCTAGTTGGATAGTCTGATTTGTGATCGAGTCGACTCCTTTCTATCGCTTGGTAATCTTGACTCGATATTTATTGTGGCTGAGCCTTTGGTATCTTGAGGGACGTATGCAGTGGGACTCTATTTGACTGGTACCAGTCGGCGATTCCCTATTTCTGTACGGGATTAGCGAGACTGTCAGACGTAACAGTAGTCGGTCTCCTGAGTTGTAGGGGACGTGATCTGTTGTGTAACTAGACGGGATCACCACTTCATCAGCATTTGGGAGTGCACCGTGGTATGACTCTACTTGGTAGGGGGTCTAGTCACACCCATATACTGATTTACGTGTAGATTGGTTCGACTCTGCTTGGTTGGGGGTGCGACGGTCTCCGTAATATCTGTAGGGAAGTCCATAGTCACTGTCCCTGACCACTGGGTATCGTGATTGTGATATCTTTGTTGATTCGATTCTTTACTGTGAGTTGTAAGGGATGTGATCCGTTGTATGACTAGACGGGATCACCACTCCATCAGCTGTTGGGAGTGTAGCGTGGTATGACTCTGTTTGGTAGGGAGTCCAACCACACCCATAAGATATCTTTGTTGATTCATTCCTTACTGTGGATGTTGATTTATCTAATCATCATTGTCGTTATATTATTTTTGATACTACTGTGTTAATTTTATTGTTGCCATCTAAATATTGATCTCTCCTACTGAGTATTCATGACTCATTCTTTGATTGTTCCTATTCACAGGAGAGTAGCAGCTAGGCACAGGTGACTACAGTAGCAGAGAGTACATGCGCGACTACACTTGGAGCGGATTTATTTACATGTTATTCTATTTTTATGTATGGGAATACTTTTGAGGACTTGAGTATTTCTTGTGAGACCATGTTTTGTTATGTTATCTAAACTATATTTGTATCGATGAAATAGATTTTAATTCTATGTATTCTGTAAACCTTTTATATATATGTTGTCCACTTGTGTTGTGGTTCGGTCGGAAAAAACAGGGGTGTTACAGTTGCAATAATTGTATTTATCCCTATCCAATTTATCCAACCTTAAGATGCTGTCAAACATAGCCATCTTACTAAAATCACAGCATAGCCAAAGGTTCTTGTAGTATTTTTACTAGGATATGCACACAAGTTGATTTCTTTGGTACTTGAAGGCTTGAATCATTCAACATGGACGTCTTCTAGAATTTAGACATAGAGATATACCCATAGATCTAGATTTATACATATTGATATTCTAAAATTACTTCATATTTATATTACATCCTATTCAAAATGTGACTTAAAAACATAGAAGAAACTATCAGAATTTGATAATATAAAGCATTGCAAAGATCTCCTTGAAGTATCCTACTGTCACAGTTTCCAAATGTTGGACATGTGAAAAACCTTGTAGCCAGATGTCCTGGTTATTCAATGATTTCTGAGTTCTATGTGGAAAATTTCAATAGGATGGAGTTACAATTGTCAGTGTTGGATTTACATTTGATATCTGATTTTGCTATCAGTTTTATAAAGTAGGCCATGATATTGGATTCTCCTGAAGAAACAAATCCCTTGGTATTCTGTCAGGAATTTGTTGAAGGTTAAGGCTGAGAATGTGAATTCTATGATCTCAAATTTTTTTTTCTCAAGATAGGAGTTTGATGAGTTTCCATTTTTTATGATCCTCATAATTGGTAATCCAGCACTCATTATGATCAACAGTACACGTTAACTTTCCGCTTGTTTGAATGGATAGTTAAACTGAATTCCTACATATTTTACATTTATATCAAAATAGAATGTCTGGAACTAATTATTGATGCTTCAAAAGGGAAAGACAAAGAACTGATGTCTAGGATTTTGTTTGAGATGTAATGTAAATGGTTTGACTAATCATTGTTAGGCCTTTATTTTTCTTTGTTTCAGCCAAAAATTTTTTAGTCATATTCAATTATTTGATTGGTTTTATAAGGTATGATTTATGATGCATTTTTCTTTTGCCTGAGTCATCCTGAAAAGCTTTGTATTGGATGCTGCAGAACCATTAACTGCAACTGGTCTCTTTTCTTATAAACAAGACTATAATGTTCACGTGGCGTGGCATATCAGGTATTAATTATGTTCGATTATGATATATCTTTTTTATTTTGATCATGCTAGAGTTAGTGGTAGATTATGCACACATTCCTTATATTCTGTTTTCAGTAGAACTTTTGTTTGATTAATTTATGCAGGGTCTACCTGGTGCCTTCAGTGAGGCTGCTGCTTTGAAAGCCTTCCCACTGTGTGAAGCTGTCCCCTGCCACCAGTTTGAAGCTGCATTCAAGGTTTATTTTTTATATCAGTTTAGGTTCTTAAATCAACTCTTAGTGATCATTTCATTGATACCCTTCTGCAGGCTGTTGAAACTTTGGTAGTTGATAAAGCAGTTCTTCCAATCGAAAGTTCTTTAGGTGGAACCATCCACCAGAACTACGACCTGCTATTTGATCATAGACTGTATATTGTGGGAACAGTGCATCTAGCTGTTAACCATTGTCTTATGACACTACCAGGAGTGAAGAAGAGGCAGATAAAATGAGTTTTAAGCCATCCAAATGTTAATCCTTTTCTTTCTCATTAGACAATCTACTTGTCTCAGAACAGCCAGTCAAAGAAGTATGTTATCGCTTGTAGGCTCTTGCTCGATGTTATCTTTCACTGGAAAAGCTAGAAGTAATCTGACAAAACATGGATGATACTGCATCTGCAGCGGAGGCGACTCCTAAATGCACCAAAATTGCTGTATTTGAATTCTCTGTATGCATTTCGTATTTTGTTTCTGAATATTGAGAATTTCGTCCAATTTATAGCCTCCAACATTCTATGGGATTCGGGTGCAATTGCAAGTGCTCATGCTGCAGAACTATATGGGCTTCATATACTTGAAGAAAGAATGCAGGCAAGTGATCTGTATCCCTTGCTTCTAATGCACATATTTTGTGCCTAGCATTCTTCTTCACTATTCATATCCCTGTCTATAGATATTCGAGCATACTCATAATATAAGGTTTTTATCATCAATTCTTGTAGCATCTATGTTTCTTGTCTTGCTTCAGGTGAACTTGATATAGATGTTTTTATTCTGGTGTTTTTTTAGGTGGCCTTGTGATGTTTCTTTCTTTTGAGATGCTGGCATCACTCCATCTCCTGTCACAAATTATTGACAAGAAAGTTATGTCACATGTTGCGAATGAACGACACCTAAACCGACTATTGTACATGCTCACCATTCTAGTGCCAGCTTATTAATGGCCACTTGCAATTGATGCTCAAACTAACTTCTGCCTATTTCTTGCAATGACATATTTCCTATTTAAAACCAACATACTGGGATTGTGCAAAGCAAAGGGTTTAACATCTAGTCTTATTCTTATTGTAGGAACTCTTTAACCACTAACTTGATTAATTTCAGTGGCCAAGCACTCAAATAATAAACTGTGTTGTATGTGCCATGTAAATTCAACATACTATAATATTTGTTTTCATAATCAAAGGGCCGCATTGTTTCTATTGTCCCCCTTGTCTACCACCTCATTCTAAATTTGAGTAGTCATTTTTCCTGATCTTTTTTCCCATGTCCATGTATACTTGAAAATTGTTTCCCATACAATTATTGTAGAAAAACAAGAACATTAATATGTACTGCTACTCTCGTCGTCTGCCTCTTTGCTGTTGTAACACTGATGTAATAGCATATGCTTTTTTTCAGTGGAAAGCATGCCTAAAGTGTTTTCATTGCAATTGGTCTTTCCATATGTACCTGCTTATTTTAGCAAGAAGATAGTACTCAACTATCTTGTGTTTTCTGTTGTCCTTGCATTATACAAATTAACTATTGCATATCAATATTATCACATATTATTGTAATTTTGTTTCCGTTGTGGTGTATGTCATGCAAGACATTCCTGAGAATGTTACTTGATTTCTCATATTGGCTAGGGCACCTATAATTCCAGAAAGAGGAACACCTTCCAAGGATATTTGTAGCATGATACATGGAATAATTTATGCTTTTGAATGCACTGAGAGTGAATTTTTGGGGTAATTCATTGCAAAGGAAGAATTGAAACTATTTCTTTCATTCTAGCATTGTCTTTGCGCTGGACGGAGGTGCTGCATCATTTCCTAGAGCCTTAACCGCATTTTCCATGAGGGAAATTCGATTGAGAAAGGTAGATCATGTCTAAGATTTAATTTGTTGTATTATTGGTTGGCACTAGGCACTTCTTACAGGTTGCAATTCACAAAATGTTCAATTTTGTTATGCTGCTGCAGATAGAATGCAGACCACAGAGAAAAGCTCTGGCAGTGGCTGGTGGTAAACTTGGTGCGTCAAGGTAGGATTATGTATGATTTATCTGTAGTTCTAGAGCACATATTTAGAAAACTACAATGCCTGATTATCATCAGGTATGTTTGTTCATGCAGTAAAGGGTATCTGCCTAACTACAAAAGAAAATTATAGCTTTTATTTTCCTACTATATCCTTCTAAGAAATCTTAATCATTAATATTTGACTATAGGCACGTCAACTACCTTTTCTACCTGGATGTTGAAGCATCATCAGCGGAGCGCCATATGCAAAATGCTATGAAACACATCCAGGTTGGTATTCCTATAGGTTTTTTTTTGTTATTTCAGAACTCTCAACCATCGCATTTGAGGTTCTGTTGCCATTTCTGAGCATTTTGCTGGATGTCTTTTGAAGGATATCATTTATTGAAATCACTTTCTCTATAGTCTTTTAAAGGGGGTTAAAGTGTACAGTTGAATTATATATTTAACCAACATTAAACTAGCAAATTCTATGGTTTTGCAGGAACTCGCAACATTTACTCGTGTGCTAGGTTCATATCCGAAGGATACAGCTGAATGTTTCCTCGGAAGAAAATCGGAACGAAGTTTCATTCACACATTAAACTGGTCATAGTGTTTGGTATAAATATCTCAAACTTCCATGGTCAGTCAATTTTTGTAGCAGGCATAACCTTGTACAGCTTCAGGAGCTTCCGAAATTAGATATGAATTTCAAACAGGCTCTGAAGTTGTTATACTGTCTTGAAACATATGTTTGATAGAGATCAGAGTAGATATTTTTGTTGGTTGTTTAAAAAATTTTTTTTAAAATTTTTTTTGATAGAGATCAGTACAGAATAGAATTAGTGGTCACAACTCTCTCTCTCTCTCGCTCTCTCTGACACACACACACACACACACACGTACACACACATATTCAAATGCCTCCCAGTCTCTAACTAATCCTAGTGTCAATCAAGCTTGGATCTAGTAGGCCAAAGTCTTGGGAAAAAAAATAAAAACTAAAACCCAAAAGAAGAACAATACAACGATAAAGCTAGGCCAAACATGGTTGACCACCATTTGAATATTCTCCTCAAACTTATCTTCATAGACAAAACTAATCATCAAGAAGCATAACTAGCTTTTTTTTTACAAAACACACACAAAAAAAAAAACAATCCTCCTTTACCTGTTCTTATGTGGCGTGAATCCTGATTAGCCATTACAAGAGATATTTTTTGTGCATCTTCCAGCTCAAGGAGCAGCGTGGTTCTTCAAATAATCCTTGTTAATCAGAGGAAGTAATAGCTATAACTTTAGAAAACTCTTGCAGAGAAATATAGCCAACCAATCATCTTCCAAGGTTCAAAGCTCATGACATTATACCCAAGTTAAAATAAATAAATTGATAAGCAGGATCCTATATGGAAACAATTGTAACTTCATCATAAACAATTAGAATCAGTGATATTACATAGTGAAGAAACATGAACTCGAAACAAGACCATGCGCACGTAAAAGGACAACTGAAGACTAAGATGAATACCTCAAAAGACGAATCCCCAGCATCGAAGGAGATATTGACGCGGCTCAATCCAACGACATGGCTATCAATCATCAACCAGGCCGTCAGGTTGAGGCACGCCAATACCTCCGATTCGATCAGAACACAGCAGCAGCAGAAGAAGAGAATGGGAGAAGTTCAGCGAAACCTGCAACGATGAAAAAGAAGTAGCAGCAGCAGCAGAAGCAGAAGAAGTGATGAGTTTAATGGAGGTGAGAGGGACTAGTTGCTCTTCTTTAGAACTTTTCAGATAACCCTTTTTGCTGCTCAAAAGTACCATCTTTCTTCCATTGCATTGTGTAAGATCTTTCACCCAACAAATACTAATCGGTATTCTCTCCGGGGTCGATTTAATTGCATGGCTCCAGATGCTGCAATAAGGGAAGCAGGAAAGGAGAGGTTGGGGATGGAGATGGCCCAACTTCAACACTAATGACTCAACGCTAGCCACGTTTTCTTAAGAAGTGTCACCATCTTCATGAAAGTCTCTCCTTCATATAAGTTCAAGATAGATCAATCCTAACATGAAAAGATTATTGTAATTTGCATGGATGGAATATGTGGTGAAACCCTAGCAGAAAACTCTTTTTTCTTTCTTTTCTTTTTTTGAGTTTTGATCATCCGTTGTCAGAGTTGTTGGGAAGCAATAAGTGCATTGGGGCCGGGAACCCTAACAAAACCAAAAGCATACGACGGGTGAGCATTAACACAGTGCAGGAATCGGGTACCACAATCATGCAATGTTGGGCTTCTTCATTAAACTCGCCCACCAAACGTGACAGCAGCAACAGACTTGTCGGTGCGGTCGGCCTGCTTCGGTCGCCACCAATGTAGTCCAAGCCGGTTGCATACGCTTAGGTGTCCTACAAAAATCGACAATTTAGACATCCAACTTAATTATTAATATTAAATATTACGAAAATATTTCTATGTTCAGCTAGGTGTTTAAGCATCCGATTAACCGCCTAAAAAATGGTTTTTATCATCTCCCACTCTTTGTCCTCAATGGAGGAGCATGTTGCCGTATCAATGGGGCCAAAATCTTTGATATAGCTGCATTATAAGTAGATGGATAAGTAAATGAGCAGGGAGCTAGGCCCATACGAGGAAAGTTTTTGCAAATAAGATCTTCACAATTTTTTTTTAGTTTAAGGTAGAAAAGCAAATATCTTAGTTTTGGACTTTTTTTTATATAATATTTTAATAATTTAGAACTTTTAATGCATGTATAAGACCGCGTTTGTGATGAGCTTCTATGGAATGGGCTTCCTCGTGACGCAACTCAGCTGGTGTTCGTCGATGGTATCTGCTCGGGTCATGTTAGAATATAATTTTTTAAATTCTATTTTCTCTTTACGAAAGACGATTGTCATCAGTTAAAAATAAATTTTTAAATATTTAAGAAGATGATAAGTTGATGAGTAATTAATTATTCGGTGCATCACACTATTTAACTAATTTAGGCGATTTCAAAGAATAATTTGTAATTATTAATATTTTAACGATTTTTATATAACCTTCGAAGATTTTATGGACTTGTATGCAATGATTCAGAGATGTATATATTGTGAGTATAAAATCTTATCAATAGAATTTTAACTTTAATTCTATTAAATTTTAAATCATTAAATTTATTTAGGAATTAATATATTTTAAACTCTATGATTTAGAGTTCAGGATTTAGGTTTTAGGATTTAAGATTTACAATTTAGGATTTAACATTTAGGATTTAGGATATACTAATCTCTAAATAAATCTAATATTCAAAAGTTGATAGGATTAAGGCTAAAATCCTATCGATATGTGTAACATAAAAACGTGATTATCTCTATATAGGAGCAAATTAAGCTTTATATTATCTATTATTTTTATACATCCTCTATTAATATTTAATTAGCATATAATATATTAGTAGATTTACAGTATTGATACATAAAGGGTGTTTTATGAAAATATGATTTTTTAAGAAAGTTTATTATACCCATTAGCTAAGTTCATGGACTTTTGAAGATGTGCACATGAATAGATACATATATTTAGTATATAAATAGTTTAGTTTTGTAATAAGAAAGAATTTCAGTTTAAGTTAATTAAAATATCTTTTCCAAAAAAAATTTTCTTCTCTATTTAAAGGTAAACTCTTTCAACTCTCTTCTAATTTAGCAGTGGACTCCATTAGATTAAAGTGTCCACTTGTCATCTCCATAGTGCATAAATTTATCGAATACATCGAGTAACACACTATCCCTCATGGCAGATTCCTAAAGAAAGATATATATCTGCCCATTATATTTTAGGGATAATTCCTTTGTCATTTTTATCCTATTGCTTCTAATGTCAAGTGGTATCAAAGCCTTAGATTAAACTTATGATATTTTCAAGTTTGGTATGGCTTATAGACAAACTAAATGGCAACTAGATGCTAGGGCAACTGTGATTTACAAATGTATTCTTTGCGAGAATATCATCTCTAAGACCTTGGTCGACAAGCTTCAATTGAAAATAGCATCACATTCCTATTCTATGTGCCTTCTCCTACTACATCATGTGATATCAGAGCAACGATATTTTTCTTATTTTCCATACTTGTTGCTATATCAAGTGGCATCAGAGTAAGGTTATTTCCGAGCTCAACTCCATTGATTGTAGTTGGTGGCAACAACTCCATGGACGGTAATTTAAGAGGTTATCGAATTCAAGATTTGATCAAACAAAATTATTTTACTTCTATTACTAGAAAATATGAAGTTTTGAAACAGATTGAAACTAAGAATCAAGTTCATCAATTGATTATCAAAGAGGCTCACGGTCTAACGTCTTGGAGATCAACATACGAAGTTACTCATGAAAATCAAAACCTTATTGAGGTGAATATTTTATATTTTCATGGTTATGAGGATTTATTTATTTAAATGAATAAAGTTAAAAAATTCTTTGAACTTATGAAGATTCCTAAAGAGAAGAAGATGAAAATTATCAAATACAAGTTTGATGGTTATGCAGATGCATAAACTATTCAACATGAAGTTTTCAAAATAAGATCAAAATCAAGTAAGACATATCTCTTATCCAAGAACTTCCGAAATTAAAATCGATAGAGATAATCATGAAGTGTTAGTTCCACATTTTAGTAACTTCTCTCTAGTATTGAATTATTAGGTCGAAGAAGAAATTGTCGATCGTGTGGAAGATAAAAAATATTGAAGAACTTATTGAGAGCCCCAGAGATTCTTTCTTCGATGAGTTAGAAGATCATACAAAAGTAGTTTTGAATGTTAAATAAAATTTTCAAGAGACTATCGATGAGAATTCATATGAATCAGTTGATAATTTTGACGGTCATAAGAAAGAATTTTCTACTTGTAAAAATATTGATTGCGCTTCTCAAGATTATTCTTTGAATTTATTAAAAACCAACTCTTTTGAACAAGTGGAGAAAATACCTACAGGAATTATTATTATGCAAGATTCAAAATTTACAATGATATATTAAAATTATTTTAGTAATTGTTAGTAAATTTGTGAAGAATACTTTCATCCATAACAACAAATCATAAGTTGGTGTGTACAAAAATTTTATTTCAAATAAGATTAAAGGGAACCTTGCAAAATTTCAAATGATTGTGTCAAAAAAAAATAGGAGATCAAAGTGTTGAAAACGTTACTCGAAGAAATCTCATCGATTTATATCATCAAGTTCTATACTAGAAAGTGTTTGAGGAGAATATAATTACAATAATAAAGAGTTCAAATTTTGACTTGAGGACAAGTTTTTTACAAGTGGAGGGGTCCGATATAGGACAACTATATCTTTTTTTACAGTAAAATAAAAAATTGAGTTCAAGTTGAATTCCAACTCCAATTAGGGTCCGTCAGAATTGGTATAACCATCTAAAGGTCTATCTAAAATACAATTAGGATTTAGATAAACATCCTAGGAGATATGGCCTTCGGACTGTAGCTGTACTAATTTTGACTCTCCAAATTGGAGTTGGAATTCAATTTGGACTCAATCTCTGATTTTACTATAAAAAGAATGTAGTTGTTCTATATCAGATTTCTCCACTTGTAAAAGGTTTGTCCTTAAGTCAAAACTTAAACTTTTTGTTGTTACAGTTATATTCTCCTCAAACATTTTTCAACATAGAACTTGATGATGTAAACCAATGAGATTTCTTCGAGTAACATCTTCAGTACTTTGATCTACTATTTTTCTTTAGCACAACCACTTGAACTTTTACAGGATTTCCTTCGACCTTATTTGAAATAAAATGTTTGTACACACCAACATATGATTTATTGTCATGGAATGAAAGTATTCTTTACAAGTTTACTGACAATTACTATAATCATTTGAATATATCATTGCAAATTTTAAATCTTGCATAGTAACAACTATGGTAGGAATTTTCTCTAATTGTTCAAGAGAGTTGGCTTTTGATGAATTCAAAAAATAACTTTGAGTAGCACAATCAATATTTTCACAAGTAGAAAATTCTTCCTTGCAGCCTTCAAGATTGTTAATTGATTCACATGAATTATTATCGATAGTCTCTTGAAAATTTTTTGTAACATCCAAAATTACTTTTGTATGATCTTCTAACTCATCATAAAAAGAATCTTTGGGGCTCTCAATAAGTTATTCACTAATTTTTTTTATCTTCCAAACGGTCTACAACCTCTTCTTCGACTTGATAATTCAATACTGGAGGAAAGTTACTAAGAGATAAAATTAACACTTCATGGTTGTCTCCATCGATTTTAATTTCGGAAGCCCTTGGACAAGAAATATATCTTACTTGATTTTGATTTTCTTTTAAGAACTTCATGTTGAATAGTTTAAGTATCTTCGACCACGAGTGGATTTTTGGCTTGCCTTCACGTGTTCTTTTGATTTAAATTTGCTCCCACCAAGATGAAACATAACCATCAAGCTTGTATTCAATAATTTTCACTTTCTTCTCTTCAGAAATCTTCATAAGTTAAAAAAATTTCTCAACTTTATCCATTCAAATAAAAAAATCCTTGTAACCATGAAATTATGGAATATTCACCTCATCAAAATTTTGGTTTTTTTGAGTAGCTTTGTATGTTGATCTCCAAGACGTCGGACTGTGAGTCTCTTCGACAATCAAGTGAGAAACTTGGTTCTTAGTTTCAATCTATTTCAAAACTTTATACTTCCTAGTGATAGAAGCAAGAAAACGTTGTTTGATCAAATCTCAAATTTGATAATCTCCTAAATCACCATTCGTGGAGTTGTTGTCATCAACTACAATCGATGAAGTTGAGCTAGGGAATAACTTTATTCTGATACCACTTGGTGTAGACTAAAAATAGAACTTAGACTCCACTAGAGATTCTACTTAACATATTTAAATAAAAAGATCTAAATTCTATTTCTTATTGGATTAGGATTGTTATTGACTCAGACTCACAAATAAATCCTAATTTTGATCATTATAGATATCAAATTATATAAAATAATAAATAAAAAAATTATAGGAATCGATCTCAGCTTTCCAATAGATGGTTATTTATTGGATTTGAAAAAATATCTTAGAAGATATGACCTTCAGAATGTAGTTGTACTAATTCTAACGGTCCAAATTGGAGTTGAAATTTAACTTGAATTCAATGTCTAATTTTACTGTAAAAAAGAATGTAATAGTCCTACATCAGAGATTGAGTTAGATAACTTATGAAAATAAGTCAAACTTCTTCAAGAGTTCACTGAAGTCTAAGAAGAAAGTCTAATTAATAAAGAGATCAATCGTTATTTCAACAAATAAGTTTATCGAGCAGACATAAACCATGACCTTGAATGTTCAAGTTATAAAATTATGATATATATGATACAACTTTTATTGATATCTTTATTTATGAAGGCCTAATTTTTGATGAAGAACCAAAGGAAGAAAAAGAAATTTTATTGGTGATCATAAAAATTCTCTTGTTATTCAACAATCTTTGGATTCTTCTTTCTCAAACAAAGTTGATTGGCCTCACAATCCCTTTTAAACTTAATGTAGATCTTTTGAAAAGGTATGCAATATTTTTGATGAGAAGAGTTGTGATAACATGAACTCATCTATCATAAACAACAAGATGATGGACAATTTATCACCAATTTTTGATGAGCATCCTGATGAAGAAAGTAATATTATAGATGATGATATTGAAGTTCTTATTTTCCAACAAGCTTTGAATACTCGAATAAAGATTGATAAATGGTTCTTTAGCAATATTTTTTACTCTTATGATAAAGTGTATGATCCTAATATTGACAATGGAAGGCATAATAATTGGTTTCATAACTATAATGGAGAAATTTGTGTTCAAGGTGGAAGTACATTTATAATTATACAAGTTCTCATTCCTTCAAAAGATAGCTCAAAGTCAAAGAGCAAATGTTTTCAAGATTTTTTTAGTAAAAAACCACATATTTTTATGATGATTTTGTGAAAAATCGTTTAACTTATTATTATTGATAAAAAATCACTCGTCTTATACTATAAATTTAGAAACAAATTACCTCAATTAAAATATTCAAAAAATATTTTATTTTAATTCAATTCTATTGATTAAATTAATATAAAAAGATCAAATGGTCCTTGTTTGATTTTGGTTCGATAATCATTCACAATTCCCAAACAACCAGTTTGATAGAATTGAATTTTAAGTTTTTAGTTTCATAAGACAAGTGATTTTTTATTTTAAAATAAGAATTATTTAAACCAAAATAAAATGAGGATAATTTAATTTTTTTATATTAATTTAATCGATGAAACTAAATTAAAATAAAATATTTTTAAAAAAAATTAATTAAGATGATTTTTTATAAATTTATATTATAAGATAAGTGATTTTTTGTTAATGATAATAAAATAAGCAATTTTTTATAAATTTATTATAAAATAAGTAATTTTTTATAAATTTATTATAAAATAAGTAATTTTTTATAAATTTTTTATAAAATAAATAATTTTTTATTAAAAAATTATTTTTGATTATTAATATTTTCTTATTCAAACAGTGCTTGTTCAAACTTTTAAATTTGAACCTCGTACGGATCATATAGGGATCATTCATGTCTTAGTGATTGGTGTTTCGCTTATATTCGATGTGGTAAAATAGAATTTATTTCTGTGTCAGGATAAATATATACAAAACTTTTTTTCTTGGATTTCCATCAATTTTATTTGTAGATTAAAACAAAATTTATAGGATTGAGCTTTTTTTTAAAAAATAAAAATTACTCACAAGATGCTTCTTGGAATCTGAGATTTATTTCCGTCATAATTTTTTAGAAAAACATGTAAACGACCAAAGTCGAGATACAAGGTCGAGAGCATTTTGACAATTATGATGATGAGACGTATGCTCTACTTTAACACGAACCCCCCGCTCGCGCCGGGGTGTGCCATGCGCGTGCGATTAAATCTTGCAAATAACCCCCTTTGCCCTGTAGCTCAGTTATTTTTCACTTTGCTCGGAGTCAAATTGACTGTTGCGGAAAATATCGATATCCACCACAATTCACAATATAGAGGAAGAACAGAAAAGAGGAAAAGATAGCACACAAGAGATATATGTGGGAAGACGATCCAGAGAATATTGTATTGATGAGGAAGAGAAAAGAAGAAGATTACAACGACGGAGACGAAACTCCAATATCACCAACTCTCACTCTCTATTTTCTATATCTTGAGACCCTTACATCAATGGTGTATTTATAGATGTGGCCTAATGATATTTGAGTCAAAATAGAAGACTGACTCAAATAAGACTTCTACTAATTTAAGACTTCTAAAAGATAAATCTAGATAAGGATTAGGCTCATTAATATAATTAAGACTATCCGGAAAATCCGGATTCGAGACACCATAAAGCTAACAATCTCCACCTTGGCTCGAATCATCTTATTCTCTGAATTTGAATCTTCAATAGATGTCTTTACCATTACCTCCTGGGATAGGATCAACGACCTTGAATATTGATCAAGTCCAAACAGAGGTTGAACTTATCAATCGGACTCACCTTCGTCAACATATCTGCAGGATTTCTTGAAGTATGAATCTTTTGTAAAGAAATCTCGCCGTCTTCAATAATATCCCGAATAAAATGAAATCGGACATCTATATGCTTTGATTTGGCATGATACATTTGGTTCTTCGCAAGGTGTATGGCGCTCTGACTGTCGCAAAAAATAGGAAGAACATGTTGAGAAAAACCAATTTCACTTGCCAAACCTTTTAGCCATAGGGCTTCTTTGCCGGCTTCTGTAGCTGCCATATACTCAGACTCTGTTGTAGATAATGCTACAGTTGACTGTAAGGTACACCTCCAACTAATAGGTCCTCCACAAAGAGTGAAAAGATAACCAGTGAGGGATCGGCGTTGATCAAGGTCTCCAGCATAGTCTGAATCGACATAGCCAATAATTTTGGTCTCTTGTACTATATTCCTGTCGAAACATAAACCAATATTAAGAGTACCTTTAATATATCTTAATAGCCATTTCATGGCCTGCCAATGCTCTTTTCCTGGATTTGCCATGTAACGACTAACAACGCTGACTGCTTGTCCAATATCAGGTCTTGTGCATACCATAGCATACATTAGACTTCCAACAGCACTTGAAAATGGGATGTTCTCCATGTATGCATGCTCTTCATCTATAGAAGGACATTGTTGAGCTGAAAGCTTGAAGTGAGATGCCAAAGGAGTACTGACGGATTTTGAATTCTGCATGTGAAAACGAGAAATAATCTTCTCAAGATATTTGCTCTGTTTAAGCCATAATTTTCCATGCTTTCGATCTCGATCAATCTCCATACCGAGAATCTTCCTTGCAGCACCTAAATCTTTCATCTCAAATTCTTTTTTCATTTTAAACTTTAAATCATTCAGTAGAGATATGTCTTGAGTAGCGATAAGCATATCATCAACATAAATAAGCAATATAATAAATGAGTTATTGGCATGCATCTTAAAATAAACACAGCAATCATGTTTGCAGTGGATGAAATCTTGACCCAGCATACAACTGTCAAACCTTTTATACCATTGCCTTGGAGACTGTTTCAAACCATAAAGTGATTTGTTCAACTTGCAAACAAAATTTTCTTTGCCTTCTTGGATGAACCCTTCAGGCTGTTGCATAAAAATTTGTTCTTCTAATTCTCCATGCAGAAAGGCAATTTTGACATCAAGCTGTTCTAACTCAAGATTATGAAAAGCAACTAAAGCAAGTAGAAAACGAATAGATGTGTGTTTAACAACATGAGAGAAAATTTCATTAAAGTCAATACCCTCCTTTTGTGAATACCCTTTTGCAACTAAACGGGCCTTGAATTTAACACCATCTATCTCAGAGAAATCCTCTTTCTTTCGAAATACCCACTTGCAACCAATTGCTCTTTTACCTTTTGGTAATTTCATCAGATCCCAAGTATTGTTCTTTTGAAGAGAGTCCATCTCTTCATTCATAGAAGCTTGCCACTGAGAAGAATTCTTATCCTGTATTGCTTCTTTATAAGAAGAAGGATCACCATTGTCAGTAACTAAAGCAAAAGCTACCATATCTTCAAAATCATACCTTTCAGGTGACTTTATTTTTCTTTGAGATCTTCGAAGTGGAGTCTTTTCAGAAATTTGATTCTTAAGATTTTCTTGAGAGTTGGGCATACCCTGAATATCTTCTTATGAAGGAATTACATGCTCCACCTCCACTTGCATTATATCATTGGGATCTTTCTTGAGAGATTTTAGCATACCACTTTCATCAAATACTATGTCTCTCTCAATAATTACATTTGAAATAGTAGGATCCCACAAATGATAGCCTTTGACGCCTTTAACATAACCCAGAAAAATACACTTTTTGGAACGTGCATCTAACTTATTCTTGACAACATGCACATAAGCAGAGCAACCAAAAATCTTTAAAGAAGAATAATTTGCAGGTTGACCAGTCCATACCTCTTCAGGAGTCTTGCAATTAATGGCTGCTTGAGGAGAGCGATTCACAATGAAGCATGCTGTATTGACTGCTTCTGCCCAAAAATCTTTATCAAGATTAGCTGTACTGAGCATACTGCGTGCTTTCTCCAACAAGGTTCTGTTCATCCTTTCAGCCACACCGTTTTGTTGAGATTTTCCTGGGATGGTAAAGTGACGCTTGATGCCTTCATCTTCACAGAATTTGAGAAATTCTGTTGATTTGTACTCTCCGCCATTATCACTTCTGAGATATTTGATTTTTCTGCCAGTCCTTTTTTCAACTGAAGTTTTCCACCATTTGAAAACAGAAAATACCTCGGCTTTGTGATGCAAAAAATAAATCCACACTTTTCTGGAAAAATCATCAATAAAACTGACAAAATAACGAGCACCAGATTTTGATGGAATAGGAGAGCACCACACATCAGAATGAATATAATTAATTAAGCCTTTAGTGCAATGAATACCAGTGTTAAACTTTACCTTGGACTGTTTACCATAGAGACAATGCTCGCAGAAATCCAATTTGCATGAGTTGAGACCTTTCAGTAATTTTCTTTTGTTGAGCTCATTTAAACCTTGCTCACTCATATGACTGAGACGCATATGCCATAATTGAGTCATATCAGAAGAAGAAGAAGAAGAAGAAGAAGAAGAAGCCTGAGAAATTGCTACTTCACCTGCAACGATTTTTCCTACTAACTCATATAAATTTCCATGCTTTAGGCCCTTCATTACTATCAATGAGCCTTTAGCAACCTTAAGAACTCCACCTTCAGCAGAATACTTATAACCAGCAGAATCCATAGCACCCCAAGAGATCAAATTCTTTTTCAAATCAGGAACATGTCTGACATCAGTAAGAGTTCTAATAATATTATCAAACATCTTAATTTTGATTGTTCCAATTCCAACAGTTTTGCATGGATTATTATTACCCATCAAAACTAAACCACCATCATAAGGCGTGTAGTTTTCAAACCCATCCTTATTAGGACACATGTGATAAGAACAACCAGAATCAAGAATCCAAATATCATGGTAACGATCAAAATTAGAACTAATAGAGAGAACGTTACCCAAATTATCATCAGAACTCTTTTCAACAACTGAAACTTGTTCTTTGGCTTGCTCTTTAGATTGAGATTCTCTTTCTTTCTTTGCTTTGCGCTTCCAACAATCTTTAATTGCATGTCCCATCTTCTTACAATATCTGCAGTTTATTTCTTTGGATTTGGATCTAGAACGACCTGTTCTTGATCTTTCTTTGTAGGACCTCCTGACAATTAATGCTTCTGAGTGTGACACATCCCCTCCAATCTTTTTCAAATATTCATTAGATAGAAGGGCAACAGAAATATCGTCAAATTTCAAATCCTTTCCATACATGAGAGTAGTTTTAAGATTCTCAAGAGAAGGAGGTAGGGACGATAATAAAATAATTGTCTTGTCTTCATCTTCAATTTTAACATCAATACTTAATAATTGAGAGACAAGTTTATTGAAAGCATTAAGATGATCAACTATATTCATACCTTCTGTCATTCGAAAATTGAAAAACTTCTGTTTTAAATAAACTCGATTTGAGATAGACTTACTCATATACTGTTTCTCCAGCTTTTTTCATAACTCTGAAGGTGATGTTTCAGCAAGAAACGGATAGAGTACCTCATCGTGAAGACTGAGGAGTGATTGTGCTATGTGCGCTGGCCTTTTGGATTTCCTAGACCACTTTCGGTGGACATCTTCAGGCTTGATGTCCCTCCAATGTGTGTCTCAACCCTTGTTGAGTAAGAATTGCACGAACTCTTGCTTGCCAAATAGGAAATCTTTGCTTTCCATTGAATTTCTCTATATCGAACTTCGTAGTAGACATATTGAACCAAGCTCTGATGCCACTTGTTGCGAAAAATATCGATGTCCACCACAATTCACAATATAGAGGAAGAACAGAAAAGAGGAAAAGATAGCACACAAGAGATATATGTGGGAAGACGCTCCAGAGAATATTGTATTGATGAGGAAGAGAAAAGAGAAGATTACAACGACGGAGACGAAACTCCAATATCACCAACTCTCACTCTCTATTTTCTATATCTCTTGAGACCCTTACATCAATGGTGTATTTATAGATGTGGCCTAATGATGTTTGAGTCAAAATAGAAGACTGACTCAAATAAGACTTCTACTAATTTAAGACTTCTAGAAGATAAATCTAGATAAGGATTAGGCCCATTAATATAATTAAGACTATCCGAAAAATCCGGATTCGAGACACCATAAAGCCAACAGGGGTCCCTCTTAGATCAATCTCTTAATTTCTACCTTCAAATTCTTGTATTCCTTTGTGTTGTGTCAATAGTCTCAATGGAATCTATAGTATTTACTGTCTACCCTATTTTTGTCTTGTTGAATCCTTGGTGGTCACTGAAGATACTCTTTGTCTTTAATTTCAGCCAATAATTCTGTCCGAGGGTAATAAAGCAAAGTGTAAGTGTAGAATTCAAGCCTTTGTCCTACTGTTTAGTAGGAGTGAGCAAAACCGGTTAACTGTACCAGTTTTGCTCATTTTAGAACCGGAACCGAATTTCGGTTCTCAAAAAATTGAGAACCAGAACTGTATCGGTTTAGGTAAAGAACCGATTTTTCGGTTCTGGTTCTAAAACTGGTATACCGGAGCTCTGACGTCGCTGCTCTGATGATGGACGAAGGAGAAATCAGAGCAAGTGGCGACAAGATTGGAGGAAGTGATGGGCCTAGTGACGACCGGCGAGGGCGAGGGCGAGGCAGCCTCGCTGTGAGCGCGGGGGCGAGCGCGAAGGCGAGGTGGCGTCGCTGTGAGCTCAGGGGCGAGGGCGAGGACGAGGTGGTGTCTCTGCGAGCTCGGGGGCAAGGGCGAGGGCGAGGGTGAGGCCGAGGCGATGTCTTCGCGTTGCTGCGAGCGCAGGGGCGAGGCGAGGCCGAGGCCGAGGCGGCGTCGGCGCGTTGCTGTGAGGGCAGGGGCGAGGCGAGGGCGAGGCGGCACAGCAATTAGGGTTAGGGTTAAGGTTTTGATTGAATATATATATATATATATGGTAAAACCGGTACGGTTCTGGTTTACCGATTTTTCAGATAATGCAGAACCAGAACCGGAACCAATTTTTTGGTTCTGTTAAATTTAAAAATCAGAACTGTATCGGTTTAATTTGAGAACCAGTTTTTCGATACGGTTCTCAACCGGTATGGTTCGGTATATAGGTTTTTCGGTTTTTTTGCTCACCCCTACTATTTAGGTATTGATATCTTGGGTTTAGGTTGCCTTCCATCTTTCTTCTCTCTCTTGGCTCTTGAGTTGTCAACTTCTTGCCGAGCTACCATCATTTCTGTGACATAAAAATGCTATCAAACTTGCTCCATGATTTCTATGAGGGTGTGTTGTAGTTTGCCTAACATTTCCTTAGCTACCCTCATTGTTCTGAAGCCATTCATGGATGCTAGGAACACTAAAGAGCTATTCAAATAATTTTCTTATATCCAAGCCATATTAAAATGAGCCAAGTAGTCACGCAAGCTCTCTACTTTTGCTTGATGAATTTCTAGTAGCATGGAAGAGTTACGACATCTTGGCACAAGTGAGATGAATTGATTTAAGAACTTGCACTCTAGGACTTTGAAGATTACAATGGAGCCTCTTGGTAGAGTAGAGAACCAAGCTCTTATTAGACTTTCTAAAGTAGCCAAAAAGACCTTGCACATGGTTATTTTCGTTGCTCTAAGCAATATCATATTGTTATTGAAGGAGCTTATATATTCTTATAGGTCTTTGATCTTATCATATATCTTCCAGGGTGGCTGGTGGAACTTTGGCTTTAGTGGCTCAACCAAAGGTTGGGGCTCAATGTGCTTAGTACACTACACAACATTGTGGCTAATTCCATGAATCCTCAATGTCTTTGGTCCACCAACTGGACAATCTTCTTTTCAATGTCCTCCACACTCCAAGTCCTCGAAATGGTTGCATTGTACTTTGTAGTTAGTTCATATTTCCTTTGACAAGAGCTCACTTGAATGAGACAAATTAGGAAGTTTGACAAAATTGTCTTGTACTACGATTCAATAGCACATACATGGTTCATGGTGTTGCCTTGGGGGAACTCTATTCAAGCACCCACATTGTGGTCGATAGGCGAGTGTCAAGCACTATTTGTACTTAGACAATGTGGATCCTCGACACCACATTCCTGCTTGGTTGGTTGCTAATATGGCAAACACATTTGCAACACCTTCTACTAATCCTAAAAAACCTAGCCAATGGCATGGATCTCATTTAGTAGCTCATTTCATTTAACTCTAGAGGCCAAGTTAGCATCTCAACTTTCCATAATTATTTTCAATCATGCCAGAGAGACCCTACTATCAAGAACAACATTTCGATAAGGATTCAATAGCTTGCTTGTTGAGAAGCATGATGTGAGATTGCTGGTTCCATGTACTACTTCCCTGCTTGAGACTACTTTAGCTACATGGTTGTGGAAGGCTACCCAGAGAGGATTATAGGTAAATTTCAGTAAAAGCACCACGGTTGTATCCTCTTGGCTTTGGTTAAGGTGAGTCTATCTTCCTCTCTAGGAGATATGTAGCCTACACAGTTAACACAAGCACTATCAGCCTAAAGAAGTTTTGAAGGAGGAAGCTCCAATACTTAAGTCAAGCATGATTCCCTAAGGAAAAGAATGAAGTTATTGAGAAGAGGGAGGAGATATATAAGAAGAAGAAGAAGAAGCTCCCTTGCTTTTAACTTGCATCTTTGATATATAGAGGTAACTAATTTGACCATTGTGCCAAATTAGTCAGACTGTGATTTTTTGATGGATTGAATTGAGTGCAATTTTAGAATTTAACCCTACTCTCCATACTATTGTGTGGAAGACCTTTGTCACTTAGTAGATGTGCAAGACATTGCTATCACAGAGGGGGACAATCCTCTAGAAGGTAACAACAACGTAGCATGCCAAGCTTTCATAGTTTGACTTGGTTGGAGTGTTGATTATCTCTAATGGACTGGGCTTGAGCTCTATCAGCCCATAGATGAGGTGATGAAGATGATGTGGTCCTATAGTTCAGGATTATACTTGCTACCTCTCTCTCTAAGTTGGGACTCACCTACTTGGCTGGTGAGATTATGTTGCTTGACTAGACTCAATCTTGATTTGTATAGTTTGATTCATATGATCTTTTGTCTGATTCAAATGGATAGCCATGTTGACACATCACATTTGTTTTAAGCTTTTTTTTAATAATATGAGGTCTGTTCCTTTATTTCATAAAAAGCAAATTACAACTGATAGTAACTTAAGATCTATTTGGATTGAGGTTGTCTTTTTCTTAAAAACCTCATTTTAGCACACTGTGTTAGGTCAGAGTGAAGCTCTGTTGAAAAAGAAACTTCCCACTACTCATGAGGCTTTTTTTTGTAAGAAACTCATAAGCCTTTTCACGCAACTCCCTTATTAGGTTGTGTTGATGGAGTCTGATTCTCCACCAATTTTGATTTGCCAGACTCCTCGAGATTGATCCACCAAGTCACTTTCTTTTGCTAATTTACAACAGAAGAAAAAGTAAGAAAAATCATGGGGACTCTCCGTGAGTGGTCGCTCTCACATTCAAGTTAGTTACAAGCACGCAAAGTCTATTATTGTGAGAAGAGAGTTATTAATCCTTACCTTTTTGAAGATGATCATATTGTATAGGCTATGGAGCATATCCAAATTTTGTGATTCAAGGGTTGTAATCTTTCCAAATTACTTGTAATAAATTACCACTGATGTAATCTTTCCAAATTACTTGTAATTTGCCAAATTTGTAAGAGTCCATAACGATCTAAATGCTGGTCTACTTACACTAAGGTAATTGACATCAATGGAAACTTGGTGTAATTACTTCACCGAGGATACTAGGCTCCTTATGGCTTGGTGTCAACATCCTCTTACAACCCATGTGCTGAGAGCTCATTGCAACTCAGTCTTAAGGTGGTTCTTCACCTTAGGTGTCTTAGCTTGTGACCAGTCTAGGGTTTGATTCTTATTTACCCTTTGACCTGACCAGTTCACTTTGGTGTATCATTAGTGCCCCCGAGCCTAGATATTGAGTTTCAAGACTCGATGTTTGGTATTACTAAGAGACAGTCTTGTTTTTTGGTGATCATTTGAAAGTCAAACCATCCATTCTCATCAATGCGGCATGTTAGCACCTAATCATGGTGTTCACATATTCTCAAAGCATCATCCTATCACGATGTGCTGACAATTAGTGATTCAACATTTTGGCTGGATAAAATAACATGGACCATTTTACTTGGTTCAAATTTCTCCATATGTCATGCATCAAATGGCTCTTCGAGGTTATAATGTCAAATTTTGGGAGCAATAGCTCCAC
>RXID01021591.1:0-61407 GCA_005019695.1 Trichopus zeylanicus subsp. travancoricus
CTTGATATCTTTATCATTCTTAAAGTGATCCAACTCAGCAATTAGAGCTGATGCCCATGAGTCAGAACAGCTTGGCTCAACATCAACTCCAAGATGCCGTTCACCACTGTCTGATAGGCTATCTGTCAAAGACTCCACATAAGACAAGTTAGCATTAAGCTTGTAATCATTTGATGCTCTCCTTGCAGAAAACCGTAACTTAAGACACTCCACTTCAAGCTTGGCTACCTTCTTTATGCTCTCCAAGTGTTGCTTGCTAGCTGTTTCTGCTGCCCTTGTGCTCAGGTCTCTTTCTAATGTCTGCAGTTGGAGATCCTTAGACAGTGCAAGCAGCTCGACCTTGAGGAGTGAATTCTCTTTCTCAGCTGCCTCAAGTTTGGATTGGAGATCAGTATCACGAGATATGGTAGCTTCAGTTTTTGTAGATTCAAGCTGAGATTGAAGCTCAATGAACCGGCTTTCAAGCTCAAACTTTTCAGACTCCCAATCTTGGGTCTTCTTAACAATGGCTTCTTGGACTTTCCGCTCCTGCTCCTCCCTTGACTGCCTGAGTTGTCGGACACATTCTTTAAGGGCACCATCAAGATGGTCAATTCTATCCTCAAGTGCAGACTTCTCCAGAGCTGCAGAATCAAGCCGTTGTTTCAGCACAGCAGCTTCAACCTCTGCCTTCTCCCATCCTAAACAAGAAAGATGCAGTATTGTAATTGTTTATAAAGCCAAAAAATTGAGATTATTACTTGTAATCATTTGATTTCTGTGATACTCAAATAATCAAGGTTATATTATTTACATAACAAAAGATAAGGATCACACAGACATTAGCCACATTTTCTGACTTGCTGGGGGCAAAATGCAAAAGAAAAGGGAACATGAGACAGGAATGAAAACTGATTGGAAGGATCAAGATCTGAAGAGGGTCAAGATGATGCTTTTCATATACCAAAGAACTAAAATTAATTTGTACCAATAGAGTTGCCAACTTGATACAGTAGACATCAAAATGAATTGTAGAATTTTCCGTAGTGTTGGAAGAAGCAGCTAAATTTTAGGAGATTAATCTTACCTAAAACAGCTTCTTCTGCTACTTTCGCATGTTGTTTCACCAGATCCTCCTTAGCACCAATGTTTGCAAGAGCAGCTGATAGCTTCTCAGTTAAACTTTCTATAGTTTTGTGGGCTTCGCAATCCGTTACATCAGATGTAACATCCAGCACTTCAGCAAGATTTGGTGACATATCACTTGGTGAAACTTGTAATGCCTTCTGTCAAAAATGAGGAGAGTTAGCTAATAGTATGTAAGCCCATCCCATGTATAAGCACATAAATAATAGTTAACAGTTTTGTAAATAACCATTTTTCTCCCATAACAAACCACATTCAGAGATGAATTAAATTATTTCCAAAGGAAAAGAGTAACAAAAAAAACAGAAAAAGGTGACTAGGAACACTACCCAAATCAGGTAACCCAAGGTCTATAGTTTATGCCCTCTCAATGCAATTATTGTACAATGAAACAGAAATATCTCGCTGATCCAAATCCAATATATACAGCAGTCATAAGAAACATAAATCATCTCATCACTAGTCATCAACTTTACCAATGACAATGTAGTTGCACTTACGTATGTATCATCATCAAGCACCTTATAAGTTTGAAAAAATCATGTAGCATCATGTACAATGAAACTTTCATTTTTCTACCAAAGACTTGATGTTCTATGACTTCATTAGCTTCTTCACATCCAACAGAAAAAATATGCATGTTTTCATCAGACAGCAGACTACATCACTTTGTTATGAATGACAATAGTCATCTATTTATTATTCCTAATTAATAGTTCAGGCACAGGATTCTAAAAACTCTGTGATCAAATAACATCCATTCAAATTTGATTATGGTTTTCATTATACTTCCATGACCAATAACGAAAGTAAATGGTACAAAAGGAGTTATAGTACAAGAAAAAAGCTCATCACATCACACTTTCCACAAAAAGCTTCAGACCATACATTCTGTGGGACTAATACCAAAATACCCAAATTGAGTAGTTAGTTAAATAAGGAGTAGAGGAATAAGAGGAACAACCCTGGAAATTCATCTTTGACAGCAAGTTAAGGATGGGCAGAAGGCTAGAAAACTGAAAAATTTTCCTTGGATGTTATTTCTGATGTTCATTAGCAGAAGTACATTTAAGCTAATTGACTTCAAACCAAAGCAATATAAATAACTGCTCTCCAGAGTAGACCTTCTCTAGAAAAAGTTCAGAACTTGAACAAATCATTTAACCTAGAATGTCTGCCCAATTCATTTGATCATCTTCTAGTATGTGAATGAATGATTGCCATGCTAGCAAAGGGTTATGAAACTATCAAGGCAGATTAAAAATAGAAAAAGCATGAATAAGGAAAAAAGATGCAAAAAAACCTAACCAGATAGTCGTTGTTCTCACAAGACATGTGCTCTGAGCTTTAAATCCCAACAAGAATCATATATAGTTGTCTCAACTTCCACAGCCAACTCAAAGGATTCATTTTACAACATCAGTGGTAGCTCACTCCAAACCCCCCAAAACATGGAGAAGTATCAGCAGGCTTGCATAGGAACAACTCCTTCAGGAAAAAAAAAAAGACCGTTCAGAATAAGAAAGATAAAATACCAAGTACAGTCATTTGAATGAATTCACCCACAGAAAATAGAAAATCCATGCAAATAAATGCAAGGCAACAATCTTGTGCTTGGAAGAGGAGAAAGAGAGAATGCAAATGGGAAGTTAAGATTCAGAACCCTAAGAAACAAAAAAATTCACTGCCAAGCGAAACCAGTTAGTTAAATATCACCAAAGCCCCAAAAAGGAACAGCGCTCAAACATGAGAAGAAGCACGAATGAAAAGACACCAAAATACTTTCCAAAATTCCTCCCTTTAAGACCCCATTGATTCAACGAGTACAAAAAACGAAGATGCGCCCAGATGAATTTTGCCCTCAATTCACGTTCTACCTTCAATTTCTGAAAAAAGTGACTTTTTTGGAGCAAAATGAAACTCGAGGAAAATTTTCTCAAACTAAACCCTAACAAACATTTGAAGTTTCATATCCCAAAGAACCCTTTCAAGCAAAACACTTTTCCAAACCAATCCCTTAGACAGAAACACCAAAAACCTCAAGACGCGAAAAATTTTACCGCTAAAACCCCAAAAGAGACCCTACTCACTGTGCAAAACTCCACCTTTTTAAACCCCTAAACCAAAAAAGAAGCTGAACTCCCGCTCATCAGACCAAAACCCTTTGAAAACGCCCAAAAAACACAAGACAAAAACAAAAATTCCCCGATCCATCAATCAAAATCAAACCTTTCGAGAAGCCAGCAAAGATCTCAGCGCAAGAAGCGAATTTTCCCAAAAAATCGAACCAAAAGAGCAAAAGATAAATTTTACACTGGCACTATTTATAGACCAATGCGTGAAAGTAGCGCTTTTTAGCTTTATTTATTTATTTATTTATTTATTATATTTATTTTACCCCCTTATTTATTCAAACGAGGACACTAATTATTCCCGCCCAAGAACATAGCAACAAAGCATGCGGATAATTCAAAAAAAAGCATATTTACCAAAAACAAAAACAAAAAAGCACGGATAATTCAAGGAAATTATGATTCGTAAATATTTCCCGCACTACTGTTTTTAAATTAATTTTCTATGAACAAATAGTACTTATTCGGTTGATTAATTTATAACAAGTAAGATTTTTTTATATACTTAATGGCTTTCTCTATAGCAAATTTCATAAATCATTGGTTTTGAGTAAATTTGGTTATATAAATTTAAAGAGTTTTTTTACCAATAATCCTATGAAAAAACAACTAAATTATCTATTATTGCTTTTTTCATAATAATATAATTATGAAAAAGTTAGAAATTATATGTAATTTAGTTATTATATGTAAAAAACTTAAATTTAAATTTGTGTGTGGATGAATAATTAGGTATGTAATCATCTCGCGATGATTATGATGTTAATTCCTCCATTTGTTGAAGGATTAAAGGGGTTGCCAACCCCAAAATATGGATTAGCGATATAATCCCAACATTTAATCCTCTTATATAAATTAACATTTAATATTTTTAAGCCAAATATAAATTTAATCCAAAATTTAAGACTCTTTTTAGTTACAAAAAATATTTTATGTTTTTCGTCTCTAATTTGTATATCTATTTTTATATTTTTATTTCTACATAAAACTCTGAAAAGAATTAAAAAAATATGTTCATTTTAACAAAATATAAAAATTAATTTTCTGTAAATTTTGTGAATTATATATGTAAGTTTTTTTAAACTTTTTTTTATCTCAATACTGATTGTAAAAAGACATTTAAAAAAAAAAGAAACATGATTATAGATCTCAACATTGACAGAAAAAGAAGTGTTCGAAGTAAAAAAAGACTTGTGTTTAGGAAAAAAAATAAAAAGTTGTTTGTAAATAAAATGCCAAATAACAATAAAAAGGTAACAAGAGGATTCGAATAATGAAAAAAAATTAAAAATACCGAGAAATTATAATTTTCTCATGCAAATAAATTACAAAATTTTTTAGAAAATAATTTTAAAATATTTTTCAAAAATATAATTTTAGAAAATAAAAAAATAGTTTTAAAAATTTTAAGTTAGAAAAAATTATCTTTAAATAACATCTTTAATTTTTTGTATGTATAAAAATGTTTTTCAAAAAATTAGATTATTTTTTTGTCACCGAATAGACCTCAACCTTCTCACACAAATAAATCCACACCAACCTTCTAAATAGTAATATGTGATAATCCACAAATTTTTCACATATGAAGCTTTGACACGAGGATTCCAAAACTTTATGGGGTTATGTACAAATATCCCCCCAAACCTTAACACAAGACAATTCCGCAAAATTTCGGGGTTTGTGTGCAAAATTCCCCAAAATCCAGTCCCTCGCGACCTCGAGTTATTTTAAGAGAAGCGGTAGCCCGGCCGGCGGATTCCGGCCAGTCGCCTGCGGCGTGAATCCAATCTGCTCGTCGATTTCCTTTCCCGTTCATCTGTCCTCGTATTTCGAAGCGTCCTCAATGGAATCGACGATGACGGAGGAGACTAGGAAGCTACCCGTCACCGAGGACGACGTCTTTCTTGTTCTCCAGAGGTCGGTTCCTTCACTTCCTCGGCTACTCAATGTTTTCGGTTTCTAGTGTTAAAGAACGAGTTTTTGGTAGATTCTTTTTTGGAAATCGCTGTGATGAGGAATCGTGAATGTTTTGGATCGGTCGCGTGAAAAAGACATCGAAGTGTTTTGTGCCTCTTCTGAAGAAATAGGGTTTTGGAAAAGGATACGAACTTGTGCGAAATAAATCTCCAGGAGAGTGAAAACAAGATACGAAATAGGTTCTTTGTTAGTAAAACAAAAAAAAAAAAAAAACAAGAAATTCTCCACTAATCTTTGTTTCTTGTACTATAATGGGGTCTTCTATCTTCCTGATCTTTTGGATTTCAGTTAAGCACATTATGGCTTTTTAACTCCACCTCTCTTACCTTAAATTATCAATATTCACAGGTATAGTGCCACAACAATCCTTACTCTTCTTCAGGAGGTTTCTCAGTTTGATGGCGACATAATGGATTGGGAGTCACTTGTGAAGAAAACCTCAACTGGAATCTCCAGTGCAAGGGAGTATCAGTTGCTATGGCGACATTTAGCATATCATGATCCCTTGTTTGAACGATTAGAAGATGGTGCTGAACCACTGGTTTGTTTTACTACTTATGATATGCAATAGGAAAAATGTAGATACTTCATTTGAATTTTAAGCAAAGGAAAAACTTTCAGAACTTACGTTTGTCCTAAATTTTATTTATTTTTTTTTTTTTAAGAGAGAGAACATTCTTGCTAAATATTCTTTGTCTGACTTATGAATAAGATAACAAAAATATCTTCAACTTACAACAGAGATGTGTGTGCACTCCTTTTCTGTTAATTTGTTCACTGTTTACATGAATGAACCATCTCTGTGCATCGGATCTCCCTTAATACTGCTGGGAAAATTTATGCACCTCTTTAGTTATTTTTTATTATTCTAGTAGTCATTAGATTATCCCTCAACTTTGTCTTAGTTCTGTTAGCTCCAGTTGCAGTTTTTACAATTGCATCCACCATGGCTCTAAGCTGGAACTAGTTAAGTGGTCAGTCCTGTATTGGATATTTCTTGTGTTCTAATGTTGAGTGCCTAGTCATTAATTAGGAACCAATTGCTTACCATGTTCCAAGCTAAAATGTTGCAGAAGAAAAAGCCATGGCTGCAAAAATATGGTGGAACTCCTGATTCAAGTGTTGGAGGTTCCTCTGAGGACAACTGCCATATAACTCTGGCAAGTTGGAAAGGTATCGAGGGTCGAGGCCCAGAGGGTAAAAGCAGCATCTTTCATGGGTACTAAAATGGATATGCTAGTATGCCATGTAGATTAGCTATAGACTGTTTATATTCCAAGTGTAACCAACAGACCTTATGAGTTTGGTTGCCATGGCATAAATAGCCTTGGTGCTTAATCAGTTATTTAAGTATGAGTAACTTCATGCAATTCACACTGAGTAGCATTGGGCCTTAGCCACTATTATTTCTTATCTTCCATTGTGAGTCATTTTCAAATACTATTTCTTCAAATTTAACTGTTATGGGAAACTTCTAAATGAGATATACAACCTTTTCTTCTGAGGAAAATAACAGGTGTTTTGAGTGTTAATTACTTGCAATTTGAAGTAACTGCTTTTGCAGTTTTGAGTTAAAATTATCAACATTTGTTACAGGATGATGATAGTGATTTGGAATTTGAATTAGAAACTGTTCCTGCTGCCGGCAGTGAAGCAGCATCAGAGGCTGCAGCTTGTGTAAAGGTAAAGTCATCTTTGCTTAGGGTGAAAAACTGCCTAAATTTTGAACATTTTCATTTTATTTTGTTGCATTGTTTGAGAAACTGCACAGGAATCTCTTACTTCTCAGGCACAGTAGAAACGCATGATATAAGAGATATGAATTACTATCCTCTTGTGGGTCCAGAATTTCCTTGAGCTTCAAATTACTAACATATTCATTGGGAAATTATTAACATATTCTGATAAGTCATTGTTGGTGGCCACTTACTGCCTGACTATACTGCTTGAGAGTTAAATTTTTAAAAGAAAAATACAAGTACTGTTCAACTTACTAGATGCCAAAAACTCACATTACTTTCTTTTACAAGGTTTCTAAACAAAAGGATGCCTTCCATTTCGGAAGTGAATATAGAAACCACAGTGGATAAGTTGCTTGTCTAGTGATATATCCAACCATTTATAGTAGGTATTTGACTTGCCAGGCAATCCTATGAGAATTAAGAACATTTTTGTGCATCAATATGATAGAAGTGGTATATTTAATCTAATACTTATGCAACAGTGTGCTCAGGGAATTTTGATCTAGCATTTTGAGCAGTATGGTCTAATTCCTTGCATTGATATTGACTTGCAATATTATGTGCGCTAATATTTTGTTTTCTTCCTAATTCAACATTCATAGCCCCAGAGTACTAGTTCTTAATTCATGTGATTGTCTGTTGTGGTATTTCGTAGGTGTACGCCATGTATCCCAAACCTTGAAGTTATTTGCTTGGTTGTCTGCATACTTATATCTTTTTGTAGGCATTTGTTCCTGATTATAAGCATGAAATGGAACAAAATTGCTTTTTCATCTTTCACCTACGCTAGTGAAACTTTTCTTTCTTCTCCTTATTTGGTTTTGTTTTAGTCGAGCATATAGCCTTTTGGTTTTCATTCCTGAATAGCATGGAATGGCATGCTTTTCTTCTTTGTTGCCACTTATCATTGAGTGTGTGGATTTGAATTCTACATACCATTTCACAATCTAGACTTAATTAGGCTGCATGAACAATTGAGCATAGAACCAGTGTTCTTATCTTACCAGCAATGGCTTCTTGTCTAGAAAGAGTCTGAGCACTTCAATTCAGAAGGTTCTGAGGTTATAGTTCATGTCTATCCAGATCGTAATTTCATTATGCCTTTTCTTGCCGAGGTTAGCTTGCTTTTGTTGTGGTAAGGGTGCACTATCCGTTACTTGGCTCTTGATCTGGCATCATCTGCACTAATGGATTTTTTTATTAGAATTTGAACCTCCGATTTACCATGTATTCAGCATATTGTTATGTCAGTTTTCTGAGTTTTATATGATGGACCATTAGGAATCAATTTTTTGGAACTAGTTTGGCACTTAAATTTTTTTTTTTTCAATCCTATGCATAGAAAGTATTTATTTTTTGTGTGTTAGTATTTATTCATGGTGCAATGACACGTTGGATGTGTGATATTTTTTTCCCCATTTCACTCTGAGTTTAGAGTTCTGATATTGAGAGGTGATCCTTCCAACAACCAGCTGTTTATACTTCAAAGGTGAATCCTAGTCCACTCCAGACATTGATGATCTCACTCCATGTTATGTTTGAATTTCGGATGTGAAATATCTACCTTAGAAATCCTGCCCAGGCTTGTTAGAATTGTTTTATTTTAACATATGGTATTTGTTGAATTCTCATTTGCTTCTAACTGATGGTAACTGAATAATCAAGTAAAGGTTGTTTCCCTTCAGGTTTTAATGTCTTCTGGTACAAATAATGACCATGGGTTATCAAATCGCACAACTTTAGAAGCTCCTCTGGTGATAAACATCCCCAATGGCCAGACAACATCACTCGTATCAGATGAGCAACAGCATGCTCGCGCTAATCGTGGAATGGACATTACAGTTCCTGTGTCTATTCAGAAACAGCCGCAACAACCAGGATCATCCGTGGAAGTGTTGGATGGAAATGGATTAGCAGGAGGGGGCATGCCAGCAAAAAAGAAGAGGAAAACGTGGACCAAAGAGGAGGATATGGAATTGATAGCGGCTGTGCAGAAGTATGGTGAAGGAAATTGGGCAAACATTCTAAAGGGTGATTTCAAGCATGACAGAACTGCATCACAGCTGTCTCAGGTTGCTACTTTTGAGTTATATTTTCTTGTTCATTTAGATTGCCTGCATATCTTTTTCCATCACTAGTGATGTTGAAAATTCAGGATAGTATTCTGATCTTGCTTTACCATGTGTGGTAAAACTTGTAGAAATACATAAAGAAAAACATAAAGAATGGACAAGGAAATACTCTTGTAGGTTATTAAATGCTTTAGAGAATTAAATGCCTTCTATTGGTACTCTGGATTGAAGAAAGCTTGACGGTTATGCTTTTTGAATGCAGAAATTGTTTGCATGTTGTCATACCAGGTTGGTCCTTTGTGATAACAATTACCAAGCCAGTGGATGGATCAAAATTCTTTTCCAGGTGGCTTTGGTATCATGAAGACGATGTCTGACTCACTGTTCTATTTTCTACCTGTCCTTTCTCATTAGTGTTCCTGAAACCTCATTTTAGTTTTTTCTTTTTTTTTTTTGGATAGAAAACCTCATTTTAGTTAATATAGATCATTTTGAATTTCAAACAATCCTCGTTATAGCAGCCAGCATAATAATTAAATTAGTTATTGTTTTCCAGAGATGGGGTACCCTCAGAAAGCGCCATACTAACTTGACCACAGGCAACGGAAACAACATGAATGGTGGCAGTCAATCGGAAGTTGTGCTAGCAACTCGGAATGCATTTTACTGGGCTCTCGATATGCCTGAATTTGGAAGTTTATCAGCAATCTGTTCCGGTTCTGGTAATTATCTTGGTCCCTTATTTTGTCACATCAGTAAAGCTTGGCTGTGAGAAGCACATCATTGAATCTGTTTGGAGAAGTTCTAGTTCTGAAGACTGTTTATCCTTTATCCTTTTTTTTGTTGAGAATTAGTTTATTCTTCTTGGTATCATTTGCAAGAATAGTTTTTGTAAGTGAGGTCTCGTGGAAAGTTTTCCTCATTCCTAATTTTGATACATACCTTTCGGAATCAATAGATGTCTAAGCTTGATTCTTATTTTTATTTTTGTTTTGCGTTTTATCTTACGACATTTTGGGATCAAAGCTTGGTTGTAGTTTTGATATGGTTCATCTTACATTGAAACTCACTAAAACTAATGGACCATTTACTAAATGAAACAGGTGCGTCACAGTCAAGCACTCCATCTGGTTCTTCAGCAGCACTGTGTACACTACCTGAAACAGCCCCTACTTCTGCTCAGCCAGTAAATCAGGCCCAACCAGCTTCCACACCAGCAGCAACTCACAAAGTATCCTCAGCTGCTTTAACCAAATCAAGGATACAGAAGAAACCATCAGAGCAACCTGCAGTAGGTCCAAACCCTCTAATAAAAGCTGCTGTCTATTCTGCTGGGGGCCGAATTGCAACCCCTTCTGCTGCTGTTTCCTTTATCCGAGCTACAATGTCCAGGAATGTTGTCCATATCAGTACCAGGGGAACCCAACCCCTTCCAAAAGCATCAGTTAGAAGTGTTAAACCATCAACATCTATTTCAGGAACTAAGACTTCAGGTTTGCAAAAAAACAACATTCCTGCAGCAATGCTTCCACCTTCGTCTGGTTCAAGACTTGAAATTCAGCGAGTGCAAGAGACCTCTGGAAAGCTTGCAAGTCAGCCTCCAACCAGCTGTGCTGCTTCACCAGATCCTTCAGCTCAGCCAACCCAGGATACCAAGTCTGGTTCATTAAATTCTGCTTTAATGCGTGAGAAAACTGTGGAAAAGAGTCGCACAGCTGTTGCTGCAATTGATGCAATTGAATTAGATAATGCTGTTTCCCCAGATTGTCAGGCAGATTTGGTTGCAGTTGAGGTTGATAAGAAAACGCATAGTGATTCTGGAAATGGTGTACCTGCTTCTAGCTTGTAGGCAGATTTGTTGAACTCACAAGCAAGTGAATCTCAATCAGAAGGCATCAAAGCAGGTCAAGATATGGAGGTTGAGATGTCAGAGAATCAACCCACAGTGACTGAGTCTGATGAAGCTCATTTGATCAGTGAGATGGACATTGGTCGAGGCATAGGGCATACAATTTGTCAAAATGAAGATGTGGCCAAAGAGCAGTTGGACCGTACAATGGCAACGAAAAGCGAGAATAATGGAACGAATGATCTAGCCAAGAAATAGAGATGGTTTCAGTAAATAAGCAAATCACTGGCAATGCACAGGTACTTTATGGTGGTTTCAGCATATCTTAAGTCTGATTATGTGGATGATATTTATTCTCAAAGAAAAAAAGGAAACAAAAGATTATGCGGGTGATATGTCTAAAATCACCCTCATATGTTACAACTATAAAAATATTTTTTTTCTTCTTGCTCATATATCATGATATTATCTCTGTTGCCTATGAAATTTGGCGGTTTGTTATTTCTGCTAAGCATGGACAAATTCAAATTGAATTTGGATTTTGATTTAATGTGATGGGCCAAATCTATCATGAGTCTAGTCAGGGTTCGTTCCTCGACATGCTCACATGGTCTCTGGATGTTAACTTGAAAGTGATTTGCGACTAGGATTCTTACTACAACTAATAAAGATTGCATCAGGATTCAAGGTATGTACTCTCAAGCCATATTGTGCCGACATATTGCCTCTTCTCATTGGATGGATGTTGCTCGCATGCTACTCTGATAGGTCCCCAACTAGATGTAGTTGCATATTGTTACATGGTAGAATCTATTCATCACTTTAACTGAAGTTTTAGAATTCATTTTTATTCATGATCTGCATCTATTATGCATGTTTTGTAACCATACTATGACACAAATTTGTCATAGTTTAAGACACCTGTTTGCATGCCTCACCACATTCTTAACTAGAATTATTGAAGCTGAAGCAAGTCTAAGCTAGGGTTTTGCTTATTACTTGGTGGAAGCAGCAAAGAATACCTTCTTTCTAATATTTTTTCCTTCAAGAACAATTCAAGAGTATTGGATCGTAATTATGTTGCTTAATATTATACACATGATTATCATATTACAAATAAAAATAGAATATATAAAGTCTCATGATCTCACTGATGGAAACAAGTAATAATATTAAATAGCGCCAGGATGTATGTGATTAGACATCCAAATCCACGCAAAAATTCGAGGACCCATCATTTTTTGGATCCTATCCCATGCCATGACCAGTCCAATTGCCGTTGTCAGGTGCTCGGTTGACTTAGCCTAACCATGTATGTTTTGGGGCCCAACTCACAATGGTCTGGGTTTCGTGTGGTTTGATCTCGTTGAAAAAAGTTGATCCTTAGATTGTGTTTGTTTCGATTCCCGGAACCGGGAATCAGGGAAATGGAGGGAATTAAGAGTCCAATTTCCTCCATTCTAGTGTTTGTTTCGATTCCCGGAACCTGGAATCGAGGAAATCGGCTATTTTCTAATTCCCCCGATTCTGGTTTTTAATTCCCGGCCAAAACGAGAGGAAAATACCAATTCCCGTATTTTCCCTCATTTTTCATTGTAGCATTCTGAATTTTCCCCTCGTTATTTCCCATTTCGAATTCCTCCCCCCTTCTCCACCGATCTCGTCCAACCTCGTCTTCCTTTTCCGACGAAATCCTCCCCCCTTCTCCGACGAAATCGTCCAGCCTCGTCTTCCTTCTCCGACGAAATCCTCCCCCCTTCTCCACCGATCTCGTCCAGCCTCGTCTTCCTTCTCCGACGAAATCCTCCCCCCTTCTCCGACGAAATCGTCCAGCCTCGTCCGAAGAAATATATTTTTTCTATTTTTTTATTTTGTAAATATATTATCAGTTTAGGTTACATCTAACATATTTTAAATATAATCTTGTAGCAAATTCCGGAAGCTAAATATATTTTGAACACACGTATACCCCTTTACAAGGAGTTGCTCCTAATTTGTGGATTAGACTATGTTACTGGCAATATGGCTAAATCTTGTATGTAGGCGTTTACATAAGGACGATGTTGATGACATGACATTTGTTGATGGTATGAATGATGAGGACAGAATTGAGTGGCTTCAGAAGTTTATGGATGATATAAGTATGTAGTTATATATTTTGTAATAACCTGTTAAGTTAAATTATGTATTTAACCATCTTTTGAGCCGACTTTTGTATTAACTTGTAAGATGTCTTTTCTAATATATTAAGTTGTCTCTGTAGTAGATACAAATCATCGTAATATTTATTATGATATTTGTACATATAGTGAAACTAAAGTCCCTTCATTTTTGGGTCTTTTTGTAAAATCTTATTAATTTTTAAAATTATTTCAATAATTTTAAAATTAAAATTATTTTATTACTCAAATTACTTAAATATTACTTATTTTCAAAAAAATAAGTATATATTTTCTATATTTATTAAAAATTATTTTAGAAGATAATAACAAAATTATATTAAATAAATCTGTAATTGATTATAATAAGATATTTACATAACCTTTTTTTTATTTTTTAAAATATTTATTATTGTTAATTATTTTAATATATTTCTCAATTCCTTACAGTAAAAACTCATCCAAACATAAGAATCAACAACTTATAGAATTGATCAATTCCATTTATAAACCAAACAACGGAAAGGAATTGACCAATTGCCAATTTCCTACAGTAAATATTCATCCAAACACTGTAATTATCTAATTCCTTCAATTTCCCAGAATCACTCAATTCCCACGATTCCACGATTCCTAAACCCGAAATTGAACCAAACCCGTCAATAATAAGGAGTGCCCATTCTTTTCTTCTTTTTTTTTAATAAATAAATAGTCGCTAGAGCTAAAAGCAAATCCAACCGCATCAAATCAGGTTTAGGACTAAATGAATAGAATTGATTTAGATTCCTAGGTCAAGTATTTTTTATCCAAACTCGATCTAATTGAAATAAATTGGAATTAACTCGAAAATGGTCACTCATGGAAGTCGACTTGTCACAAGGCATGTTATGTGACAGAAGACAAGAGGAGTCAGAAGCTGTGTTTAATAGATCCCATAACATTATTTATTTATTTATTTATCACCTTCAATTTAGGTCAATGCTTCACACGAAACAATACACGCTTTGACTTTTGATAGTATCATTAATTTTTTAAAAAGAATTTCAGAACATAAGTAACTGTTGCAGCAGATCTATGCGAAGTGAGAACATGGGAGAAATAAATCGAGGCATGGTGTTAGGGTCGTCCATTGCACACCATGTCATGCAATCAATATCTTATCTTTTAAGAACATATAAATAAATAAATAAATATGATTATCCCATGTGATATTTTTAATCTAGCACGATATTATATTTAAATGTTTATAATCTGCGGTCAATCTGATCTCAAGGTTTTATTTTTCTCAACTCTCTAGAAAAAAATTTATGATAATTATCATATTTAACATCGTCTTAATTTCAATATTTTATTGATGTAAAAATAAAAATAACTATTATCAATCATAAGTTTACTGTTTGTTTATTAATTCACTGGCCTATTGATCCACTGGACTTAATATCCCATCTCAATCTAAATAAAATTTGAGAATTTAAAAATATAATTTATAATATAATATAATAAAATTGATAAAAATAAAAAGAGAAGAAGATTATTGTCGATGTAGACTGTGCACCAATTCCTGCAAGATATTCCTATTTGTCCCTCTAGCGTATATTCAACCAATCAAAATAAATATCTCCATTTTTCATAAATATTTCTTTTCATGCAGCAGGAACAAAATATTTCTCGAAAAAATAAATATATTTTTGACTTTCAACTGCATGCTGAATCAAAATAAAAATAAAAAATTCCAACGCCTATCGGCCCATGCGTGACAACGAATATTTGCGGGTATACCTCCGAAGAATTTGTAATTTTCTAAATTTTTTAAGGGTATCAATGCAAAAATTGAATCCACAATAAACGCCGAATTGGCGGATCCGAATCATCCACGTAAAGAAATCCGATAAGGTCTTCTCAACGCGTCTGACTCGGATCCGGGTCGCAGCCGACATCCGAGCTACCCGGATCCGACCCACCTCCCTCTCACGTGCGCCTGGCCGCTATTTCAGGCAATCTACCCCTTCCTCGTTACAAAACTCAGTTAACATTCCAAGCTGTCTGCTCTCAAAACTCCACACTGTTTTCATCTTTTTTCTCGATTTTTTCGTTTTTTTTTTTGATCCGATTTTGAGCAGAAAACGATGGAGAAGTACGAAATGGTGAAGGAGATCGGCTCGGGGAATTTCGGGGTCGCGCGGTTGATGCGTAACAATGAGACCAAGGAGCTCGTCGCCATGAAGTACATCCAGCGAGGCCACAAGGTTCGCTTTTTCTTATTTTTCTATGGTTCTTAGGGTCTTTTGATTGAGTATTGAATGGTGGGTTTCAGATTGATGAGAATGTGGCGAGGGAGATCATCAACCACCGATCGCTGCAGCACTCCAACATCATCCGATTCAAAGAGGTTAAGCTTTTGGGGAAATTTTGGTTTTTTTGTGGGGAATTTCGGGGAGTTTTTATAATTTTTGGGGGGGATTTGTAGGTGTTGTTGACACCGACGCATTTGGCGATCGTGATGGAGTACGCCGGCGGCGGCGAGCTCTTCGAACGCATCTGCAACGCCGGAAGATTCAGCGAAGACGAGGTTTTCTTGTCTTATTTTATTTCATTTTTTTCCCGTAAAAGTTTGACCTTTTCTTTGTATTTATCACGAAAAATAAGTAATTTTGATGATTTTTTTAGGCGCGATATTTCTTCCAGCAACTCATTTCCGGCGTCAGCTATTGCCATCACATGGTAAGCAAGCAAAAACACGCCAAAAATCAAAATTGTTCCACGGAATTGACCGGAAAAAGTGTTTTTTTTTTTTTTTTTTTTTTTTTTGTTTTCAGCAAATTTGCCACCGGGATTTGAAGCTGGAGAACACTCTCCTCGACGGGAGCCCCGCTCCTCGTCTCAAAATCTGCGATTTTGGCTACTCCAAGGTATTGTTTCTCTCTCTCTCTCTCTCTCTCTCTCGCTCTCTCTCTCGCTCTCTCTATCTTCATTTTCCTTCAATTTTCTTTCTTTTTTCTCAATCTAATATAATCTTATGGAAATTCGAATATTTTTTTTCTATTCATGGCAAGTCTTCTTTGCTGCACTCGAGGCCGAAGTCCACGGTCGGAACTCCGGCGTACATCGCGCCGGAGGTGCTTTCCCCTCGAGAGTACGATGGCAAGGTATCTTCCTCGCCTTCTTTTTTTTCTTCTTCTTCTTTGAGTGCCTTGTACTTTCTTTATTCCTTGCTCTTTCTTCACACAAATGTGACCATAATCCTTGGCCAGTTATTTCCATTTGCCATTTGCGATGAGTCTATTTTGATGGCGCAAATTTGCCGCGCGAGTTAGTGTTCTATGGGTGTGCGCGCGCGCTTCGCTGCTGTGCTAGCACGTGTGCATGCCACGTGGCATGCATGGTCAATGGTTATTCTGCGCTTGGGTTGGGTTTATCTCTGATTAGGGTTTTCCTTACGTTTGGGCCTAAAATCTCTAGAGTTTTATCTCGTGGCGCTGATGCTGAGTTTTAGAACGAAGTCAGACAAGAACTCTAGTAGAAAATCCAAAACCTCGATTCTGCATACTATTGTCTTTGGATATTGATTGGAAAGCAAGATTATCATTAATATTGAATTGAACACTTATTATAGCTAAGTTAAGATGACTTGCTTGATTTGTTTTGTACGGCTTTCTATTTTTCTCCATTCTGAGTATAAAAATGGGTGGTGGTGTAGTTGGCGGATGTATGGTCATGTGGAGTAACTCTGTATGTGATGCTGGTTGGAGCTTACCCATTTGAAGACCAGGATGACCCCAGGAATGTCAGGAAAACTATATCTGTAATGTTCTTGAATCACTCTCTTTTTTGTTCAATCTTGAATTTATCTGAGTTGGTTTAATTTGAATTATGATCAAATAATTGCATTTGTTTGTATGGATTGCAGAGAATAATGTCTGTGCAGTACAAAATTCCAGATTATGTCCATATTTCTCAGGACTGTAGGCGACTCCTATCCCGGATATTTGTTGCTAATCCAACCAGGGTATACAGTACACAATGCAAACTATTGTTGTTAATTAGTGGGTAATGCGTTATTAGTGAATGTGATTATTATTTTGCAGAGAATAACAATTAGGGAGATAAAGAACCACCCCTGGTTCCTCAAGAACTTGCCCAGGGAGCTGACGGAGGCGGCTCAGGCTGTGTACTACAAACGAGGCAACACCGCCTTGGCATTCTCCCTGCAAAGCGTGGAAGAGATCATGAAGATCGTTGCAGAGGCCAGGAACCCTCCGCCAGCTTCCAGGTCCCTTTCGGGATGCTGGTGGGCCGACGAGGATGAGGAGGAAGCGGGCGAGGCGAAGGAAGAGAACGGGGAGGAGAAAGAGGAGGAAGAAGAAGAAGAAGAAAAGGATGAGTATGACAAGACAGTGAAGCAGGTCCATGCCAGTGGAGAATACCACATCAGTTGATGAATTGCGTACTGCTTTTTTGGCCATTTTGCTTTGCATCTCGTATGTAAACTATCAGTACTAGAATGTGTCTGAAGATTCTGAGTGTTGTAAGTTGTAAGCTTTTTAGTTCTGAGAGAATGTTACTAATCTAATCTGGTGTCCTTTGCAGTTGTTTATATGTATTGAGCGTCAATAGCTGTTTCTTCTGCCTTCAGGATGAACATTAAAAGTTTTTGGATTATGGAATGCTGCCAAAATATAGCCTCTCAGAAAGCACAAGAAAAAATGGGGAAAAAAATGCAGCTAAGGTTATTGTTTCTGACATTGATAAAAATTTTGAAATTAAAATGCACAACATGCATGCTTGTACAATAGTATATGGCCTTAGCAGCATTCATCAAAATAGAATGCCTGGAGCCACTCAAATCAGCTGATCATCTACAAACCTAAAATCCAAATAGATCAGGGATGCTTCAGCTGCACCAGAAATTAATGTTACAATTCCCTTCCTATGAATCCGTAGAATTATATTAGAGTTAAAACAACAGATGCTGGTGATGCCGGTGATTTTACTTGCCAAGGGATATAACAATGAAGACATCGTTAAGGGGCCATTTTCTTTGCTCCATTTTGGGAGTGGGATTAATTATGGCGCGCTCTGCATTGGCGAGGTGATATCCGATAACAATCTCCTGTCTCTCACAGCCTCTAAGCGTTAGGTCATAGAAGCACAGTTCTTCTTGGTCATACAGATAATATTCTGCAGGTCTGATGCACAGCTCATTCCCCTGGCATATATACAACCAATATTTGAATGCAATTTTGCTAGTCATGTCCAGAAACTCTATTTCGGGATGAAAGTTAGATGTGAGCTGTGTGGCTGGCTAGTTTAAATGTGTAGAAGATAATTGGATTAGAGATAACTCCTCAGTGAATAGCTCTTCAAGAACCCGGTTGATTTGCTTGTCTTCAGCAACCATGGCCGGTGTCATGCTAACCAGCTCATTTGACAAGACATAGTCGCTAATTCTGGAGACTGATACCAGGTTTCTGGTCCTGGAGTCTAAGATCTCGCTGATGATTATTGCTTTGTCTGAAGCTTGCTGCATCTCACGGATGCAAGAGCTGTGTGAGAAACCAGCAAACAGCAAACTGTTTGTCAGTGCCTCCTTGGATGGAAGAAGCTTGGACTGTGACAACTGGAATGTCAAAGCTGTTAGTTTAGAGGTCCATGGTCCAACTCAGCGGATATTGTCATTTCAGTTGTCTTACCTAGTTATCATTCACTTGAAAAAGATTATCGATAGTAAACAATATCAACTATTGAAGTATTAATCCAAAAGTGAATGATATGGAAGAACAAATTCAAACACATGAAAATTAGTGCAATTTAGTAACTAAAAAGCATCTAGTCTAAGGCATGCCATGATCAACTTAAGAGTGCTTATCTGAAAGAGTATTATGAGAAACGTATGTTTGCAATAAATGATCAAAGAATATAATGGTAATGACAAAGATAAATGCATTGCAACTGCAGACACAAAAATACAATGAAAAATATCAGAAGAACATAAAACTTGAAGGAGAAGAATCATTAACTCGAACAATTGGGAAATTAAAAAGAAAACAGTACTCTGAGAATCTATACTTGCAAGTGAATTTTCCAAGTTTAACCATTAAATACCTGAATGCCACGAATCAAGAGAAAGGTAGCCAATGATCGTGAATCAGAATGAGTCCTCAGCTGACTCATCTGCAAGGATTAATATCTGTTGGTTCATAGTTAGCATCTGACATAACTAAGAGACATTTCACATTTGGAAAGCATGATTCATAAAAGTTTTTTTTAACTAGCATAAATAAGCATTCCTCCTTGAAATCAAGCAGACCTACTTTATTGCAGAAAAATCAGAAAGTTCTAATGCACAATATGGAAATCTTGCCGCTCACTGTGGGTAAAGTTAGTCTACTGTCTGGCCAACATTCGTCATAAATTGCAAATGTCTATATTCGATAAACAAAATGTTGACTATATTTGTGAAAGTGTAAACTCAAGCTATTAAGTGCACGGAAATTTGCAACATGCAGAAAAATATCCTAACCAATAAATCAAGATGGAATAATTCGTGGGTGATTAAAGCGCTGGTAAGGAAACATAATGGCCTGCAGCCTGTTAAGGCCAGGCCAATTATCCTACTCTTCAAATATTGACCCAACTAAATTCTAACGGAAAGTTATGACGACGAAAAGAAGTCTCATGGTTTCATGTCAAGCTTTCCTCTTCCTGTCCTCTTCTACAACATGTCTATAAATACTGGGGATAGCCATAGAAGATAGTTCAAGATCAGCAGACTTCTGCTAGAGTAAAATTAATGCATACTCACAGAATCAAATGTTTCCAAAGGCAGACTTTCTAAGTGTCATCCAATGACAGCATTTCCTTCCTTATGGACAAGTCAAATGTTAGACAAACCAGAAAGATCAAGCTCACCATCTATCAGCTTCTTTTCTTTTTCTTTCTCTGCAACCTCATTAAACATCCATAATTCAGATTCCGGAGCCAGAAAAGCCTCAAACACCTAAGAGAAAGGGTCAAAGTCAAGATGATCAAATCATAAATGTTAAGCAGAAAGCAGAAATCTAATGGAAAATGTGAAGAACACAATCCGAATAAACAGCTTAAAAGGGGGAAAAATCTGAAATTGCCAAGACAACATTTAGTCGATGTGTGAAAGCACTGAAGCACTGTATGTTGGAAATAGTAAGCTCACACATAGGTCGCTCAATCTCATAGTGAAAACAACAGCATCCCACAAGGTTACAAGATTATTACCATAATCATATCATCTATGTCACGTCACCAACAGCAGAACAGGATTTTTTCTGGATATTTGGAAGGAGGGTTGGAACATAAAGGAAGGAAACCTCGCCGTACCTGAGGCAAGCATATTTTATGTCAGAGGTGACAGAACAATAAAGAGAAAAGTCAAGAACCACACAAAGGGGATATCTAAGAGATTGATAGATTCAACACAATCACATTACTTGCATGCAACCATATGATTGAAGCAAAAACACGAAGAGAGAAGCGTGATTGATGTCTTAAAGAGTGTAAAGCATCCCTACAACTGACTTGCAAGACATGTCACAGAGAATGCGTAATGTCAGCAAAACTTAGGACAGCTTACTTCTGGCAAAGGCCCAGGTGAATAGGTATCATCATCCTCAGCAATTACAAGGATTTCATCACCTTCTTTCAAGATGTAATCATCAAATAGATTTATCACGATCTTCCCATCATTGGAAGCAACCTTAACTCCACAAGGCACTGCATCAGGGAATGAAATTAAAACATCCTCAAAATGCATTCCATCCAACTGAGGCCATCTCTTGATATAAAACTCTGCGTTTTCAAATCCTAAAATATCTTCCCATATCTGCAAGAGAAAAAGGAAATAAAATGATATTGTTGGATCCAAATCTTTGGAATAACAGGTGAAAACAATTTAGTAAATTTGCTCTTAATATGCCCAATTGTCAGAAAAAGAAAACGACTATAGGACGAAAAACATCCCAAATTGTTAATCACAAGCAGTTTGTAATAAATGTCACATTGCAAAAGTCATGAAAACAAGGATCTAGGACTTTGCAAGAGAAGTACAGCCACACCAATATAAGATTTGAACACAACAATCACATTTTCATTGTAATTGCACAGGGGGCTTTGAGAACTATCTAAAGATGGTCTAAGCAATATAAAGCATAGCTATCTCTACATAAAAAACAACAATATGGAAACTAGCATTTTGGCCGGATACCATACTAAAACTCGTACAGATTGGCCATGCTATGATAGTCAGACTGCGCATATGGAAAGCATGATTTTTTTTCTGTAAAGAAATGCAATTAAAACTCAAGAACTGGTTCACATAATTTTTCCAAAATGATGCTCACAAAAATAAGGAGATAGAGATTGAACCAACTTGTGCGAGACCTGGCTGGAGAACGCATTGTATCATCAAACGCTCAATCACATCACGAGCAACAACTGTTTCAATGAGCTCTCCTCCCACAAGTTTTACTAAAGGCTCGTTATCAAGATCACTCATCTATACAACGACATGACCCCTCAAGCCCTCTTTCACACCAGTAAGGCTCAATACAACTCGCAAGGCACAGGCATCACTCTGGTTGAGGAGAACATAAATACCAAACAAAGTGAGACTCGACACTCATGAAATGTTGTTGCTCCAACTCAAACAGAGCAAAGGTAACTCACCTGATCTGCATTTTCATCAGCTGCCAAGACAATAATGGCACGTGCCTTCGAAACTGAAACCTGTTGATATGCATTTAAAGTCAGATAAGCAGATCTCGTGAACATGACAATGAAGTGGAGAAATTCAAACAGAATGACCATTTGGTAGCACAAATAATATTTGCCAGGCTTGCCTTTTTTCAAGTCAGCTAGTATGAGTGGACTACCACTCCTACATATGACAGATGTTCCCATTAAATTAAATTCAAGCTTTGCCATGTCCATGTCCATCTCTCGTCACGTTCTGCGAGTACATCAATGACACCACCACCAATGCTCTTATTTGCTATTGCTAACTGCTTGAGAAGGGAGCCCTGTAATGAGACAAGTCTAAATTTTCACCATTTGTACAAAGTCGTTCCTATTTCACTGTATTGGTGCTCGAGGAAATTAAAATGCCTGTGCGCAATGCAAAACTCATTTGAAGAGCATACTGATTTGTCACTCCACCCTAGGATTAGTATGTTATTTCTTTCGATCACCTCACTCTTCCCCTTACGCCAAGAATCAACCTCCTCACATATTGCATCTGACGCAAGGCCAAGCATCATGGCAAATATCAGCATGCCTCCAGAGCTGATCAACACTGAAACAATCCTTGGCCCAACGCCAACCCTGTTGCCGTGGTTCCCTGAATCTGCCACAAATATATAATATTTTTAATTGTTTACTTGTGATGTTCGAGTTAATATAAATTTTTATATTTAAATATTATTCCATTAACATATATTTTTTAATATTCATATTTTTTAAATTATATATATCATTAGTATTATCTATAAATTTTTAAGTTTAATATTTTTTTTATAAATTTATGAATTATAATTTATGATATTATGATTGATATTTTTTTATAATTTTTTAGAATTTATTTTAATATAATTAATTAAAAAAATTTCAAATTTAACTTTTTGAAAATTTATATTTTAGCCGACTTGAGCAACTCGAGCTCTACCCGCTCGCTAATTTTGGAGCCGAGTCAAACCGAGCAGTTCGTTTACACCCCTAATAACCGCAATGTAAATACTTACAATGCACGGCCAGATTTTTTTCGAAAAATAATATATAATATAATGCAAATAAATTGTTTGCAAATATTGAAAGAAGAGGGATTTTTTGGCAAATGACAAAATATCGGTAGCGGATAAGGCGGTGTGGTCACCGGCACCGGCCAACTTCCGCTGTCGGAGATGACGCAGCGCATCAGGCGGCAGCCGCCGGTTAGCACGGACAGTTGATGCTGTCAGCACGTGGAATATCACGTGTGGGAACCACCCATGCTGAGTGCTGACGGGATTCCTTCTGAAGCAGAGCCCCGCCCGAATCCGATATCTTCCTTTTAATTCTTCTCCCGCAAAAAAGCCCGCGCGCTTGGAAAACCTGTCCGTGGCCGCCGGCGACCCCCGGGCCTGGATCCCGGCAACCAGACGGCGGCGGGGTTGCTGGTGCGCCTCTAGGCCTCGCGACCCGCCGTCCTGGTCCAGCCTCTTCATCGCGTCCCCCTCCGTGTCGGCAACGTCGTCGAGATCGCCGGGCCCTCAACCGCCGCCAAGTGCCAGGTCCTCTTGCAGGTATAAATCAGATGAAATTATTTGCCTAATTTGTTCATTCTGATCACCAAGCAAAAAGGAGATGGTTTGGTGGTGGTTTTGTGCAGGCGGTTGTGCATTACGAGGGCTTGGACGCGCGGTGATGTATTTTGATCTTGATTGTCGGTTTGATGTGCTTCGGCTTTCAAAGGTGTTGAGGAATCAAATATTAGTTTACAAAACTAGTTCACTTATCTTGATTTTGATTTTAATCCTGATCCTGAATCAAACGGTGCCTGAATCTTTTGCGATTCAATTATGCGGCTTGTGTTTTTTTTCCATTGGTGATTTCTGTAGAATTCAGTTATATTAAAGGTAAGCTAATGGTGGGCGAGTCTTGAATTTGAATATTTTGCATTGCCAGCCAAAAATGGAATATCAGGTGATTATAGGTTGATATCTCCATCTCATTTGATTGCCATAAGCTGAATTTGGTTAGTACAGTGGATGCTATATTGATTTTGGTAGAATATGTTGCAATCACATCAATAAACTGCAATGCATTTTGGATTCCCAAGTGCCAGAGTCATGGTCTTTCTGCAGGATCAGCAAAGGATGCTTCATGGGGATCAACTGAAGGAGCACAGAACCTAGATGAACCAGTAACAAATTGCAGCTCCTTTGATGATAAATTATTTTTGGCTTTGATGAGGCGGTTCTTGTATGTATGTTGTTATAGTACTTCAGAATTCTTGGCCGCTCTCAAGGCATGTATGTCTCTGTTCCTTCCTGATAGGTTGCACGTGGCAGCATAGATTCTCCCAAGTTAATCCATCCAAACAAAATGCATCACCATTGTAGCCTGAACTTAATAGTATTTGGCATTTCCACTGTTTTTTACCTAGCAGGTCTAGCATGAAACTCATCTGTGTTGCTCATGTCACTAGATTAGGAACTAATCATGAACAATACTTCAGTTCTTAGACAGGAAATTATGTTTCAACTTTGATACTCCTTTCTGGAATCAAAAGGGCATTCTGCCATACTCCTATTCTATGTTTCTTCTTATAGAACTTCTCCAGCTTTTGCAGACAATGCATCATCATTCACAAAAGGAATCTGGGTGCTTGTACTGGTATTCACTTTCTCATGATAGGTGTGCTAGTTAATGCTCATTTTTTATTTTTTCTTGCAGTATTGATTAGATAATACTGGCATATCACCTATTTATGTATATTTTTCTGGGTTTAATTTCCTTTTTAGAGACCTATAAAATTGTTGTCTCATTTTAAGTATTCCAGTATTCTTTTTGAGCAAAAACTGAGATTTACCATTAAAGTCTTATTTTAAGTAAGATTTGAACTAATGACCTCTCACATACAAGAAATTGGTACGACCAATAAGCCAATGCTTGAGGTGTACGTTGAGTATTCCAGCATTAGAGCTTATTATTGGATCAATCGAGCCTTTTTCCTTTGCAAATAGGTGACAATAGAAGGTAAGCAAACTCATGCTGTCGCAAGTTGCATTCTGCAAGTCTGAAATACTGGATGACTGGAATGTAACGCAGTATATTCTGATATATAAGTTTGTCACATCTAACTTCCTAAATATTGACAAATATTTTATTTTTATTTTTCTCCTTTTTTGTCATCTGGGTATCACTTATCCAAATATGACGTGCTTTCCAGGAAAAATCTATCACTGTAGAGCTTAACAGAAGCAGTTGTTGATGAAATTCATAGGATTTTGCAAGTGCAACCCTTGTTAGTATTGGCTGCAGAGGCCACCATTTTGGAGCTGAAACATTGAGTGATAAACTAGGCGTGTGCCTAATGCAATTCTGGTGAATGATTTGATCTGGATTTTCGTACAATTCATGTGGCAATTCTGCGGAATTATGAATACTTCAATAATTAATGCATTAACCAATCAAATTGATATCTTCTCCATTTATTTGCTTTTCACTTGAATCTCTTATTGCATCATTCATAAGTGACTTTCAGTTAATGTTTTTCATGTTGCCTTATTTTTTCTGCATTGGAAATTGTGACCATGTCCCTAATGGTATATCACATGTATTCGTTATCATCTTGTATCTTTGATGTCTCCATTTTTAGAAGTTAACTAATTGGCATCCTTTGTGCAATGGGGGCGGGAAGTGGTCATTGCAAGAGGGGACACCACGGAGATCTTCAAGTGGGGAAACTGATGAGTTTTTGTATCGCGAGTATATGCCTGCAGCATGGCAGGTTAAAATCAAACTCAGATGCATATTTGTTTTAGCATTGTCCGTGCATTTTAATATCATTTGACAACAACAGCTATTTTCTTGATTTATATAAATGTGTTTTAATAATTCGTAAACCTTCCATCAACCATTTTATGGTGAAGCATAGGGATAGTTCCTAAAAAATTGGTATTAGAGCAAACCAAGATAATTGCGCACAGAAGATGTTTTCCAAGTAATGTTGTGTATTCTTTTTGCAGTCATTTGTACCACATAGGATACACTTGAGAGAATCAGGTTTGTTACCATACTTTTGCTGAGGCACATATTTATCATGAAGTTTTGTTCCTGTACACACACTAGTCTCCTGTGAAATTATTATCCATATTTATTAGCATTTCTTTCAATTGCTGGGCATAGGGATGGAGCAACTGAGGACAATGATCATAGGAGAATTCCTGTTGATACATCACAATGGATTCTTCTTCCACTGAATTATTTGGACAAATTTGCTGTTAGAAATGTTAGTTGTTTCTTTTTTCGATTGTTATACATTCTCAAATTCTTTTGCTTGACTTGATTATGATTCAGTAATCGTCACCGAATCAAATTCCTTCTCCATTTTCAGGATGGTATTTATATGTTGCAGTGAAGATCAATTTAGGGCGACTGCACTGTGAATAAATTGCATGCATCTACTGTTCCTACTCATGGTATTATATTTATATTAAATTTGAAAGAGTGATTATGCAACTGCAACTTGCAAAGAACTTAATTAGAAATCAACATTAACCACGAATGAACTAATTGCTAGTCTAACTTGGTGATGCATGAAATTATTGGTCAAACCAATCATTCATGTGCTTTACGGATTTGTTTGAACTAAATACCTCTCATTATTGTTTTCTCTTTCTACTATTATTGATGAGAAAGAAGACATGATGTACTCGTATTGCATTGGATGCGAAGGAAGTCCTCTTGGAGCTTGGTGGCGAGAAGCTTCTCTCGGAGAGGTGGCAGTCGCGGTTGGGTAGCAAAATTTGTGGCAATAGTTAGTTCAAACACATTTAACAACAATGGTCAGGATGGCCGAGTGGTCTAAGGCGCCAGACTCAAGTTCTGGTTCTCGTGAGAGAGCGTGGGTTCAAATCCCACTTCTGACAATTATATTTTTGGTTTTTGCTTTAATGGTTTTCAGAGGCCTGTTAGTCTTCAATTTGCTTTGTGATATTTTATGTCATTATCCTTTTGCTTTAATGATTTCGATAAAAAGGTTGGTTTATTATGTGTTTGTGACATTTAATATTAATGTGATGCTAATATGATCTATTGGGGTTTGGAGGTCAAGGTCAAGACTAGTAAATCACTTTTATAAATTAATATTTTTTTATCAAAATTAAAACTTCAATAATTTAAAGTTCAAAAAAGTATTTAATTTTTTATAATAATTTAATTTAATAATAATATAAAATAATAAATATTAATTTTATAAAAAAAATAATTTTGAAACCAACTGATTCTGATATCAAAATAAATGAACTCGGATGTTCACGAGTGATTGTGAATGCTTAGTCCATATTGGTCCGTTTTAATGTCTCCTGTAATGAGCGGTCCTTGTGATCCCAGCCCACCAAATCCACGTTTCCAATTTCACCAAAAATCGAGTCGGTTATCTCACCGGTGACCGCACCCCACGGCCAAGCTCCATACAAAATCCACGGTAGACTTGCAGACGAAGGCATCTTCTTTCTCACTTCTGTTTCTTCTTCTTCTTCTTGTTGTCGTGATCGTCGGAGCCGGGATCGATGGCTGAGAAGTCGGAGACACAGCACGAGGGGCAAGACGCCACCAAGGACGGGGGCGAGGCGGCGGTGCATATCGTGCACGTGGAGCAGCCGGAGAACGAGCACCCCGAGGCCTTCCACCTCCGCACCCTCGCCTCCGTCGTTGGCAGGTCTTTCCGACTCCTGTTTTTCTCGTTATCTGTATCTCTCTGTTCGAGATTATGTTCTTAGGGTTAGGGCTTTGTGGCTGAGATCTTGGTGGAATTTGTTTTGTGGATTGATTCGGAAGTGAGGAGGCGGCGAAGGAGGCGCTGATCTATAGCTACACGCACGCGGCCAGCGGATTCTCGGCCAAGCTGACTCCCAAACAGGTCCAAGAAATGTCGAGTGAGTTCCTTTTTCTTTTTTCTTCTTTCTTCTTCATCTCGTTGATTTCTGAGCATTTTATTCGGCGTCGTGTATTTGTTCTTGCTCAGTTTCTTTCGGACATTTTATTGAAGTAAACTCACGAATTTGAATTGCAAGTTGCGATTTTTTATGAAAAATTGAAATATTTTTGCCTTCGATTCTTTCCCTTTGCTTCTTTTGAATCAAATCCATGAAGTAATAATCGTAGAATTCATTGGCCAATTTGGTTCAGTTTCCAGTGATTGCAGTGGACTCCTAGATTCCCCTGATGTTTTCTATTAAATATCGTTTCAAACTCCATTAGAAATGATTTCAGAAAAAAAAAAAAGGTTCACTGTTAGCATAGATCTTCAATTTTCCAACCATTGTTTGCTGAAATTGCTTCTTTTTTTCTTATCTCGATTAAGTTTCATTTTTCCTGACGATGATGTTTAACTACTACAAATCTGCTTGCAGATCAACCAGGTGTACTTCAGGTTGTTCCCAGCATGATGCTCCAGCTGAATTCCGGACCCGCCGGCGGCGGCCGCAGCTGCGTTATGTGAGCTCCCTGTGAATCCCCAACTGCAGTTGAGTCTGGTCCCGAATAAAGATTGGCTGCTGGGTTCGTGTCTTACTATTTATGTACAAGTTTTGCACGACACACCAAGCATTAGCCCGGTGATTATATCCGTTTGTTCTTTCTATATAAGAAATTAGATGTTCGAGTTATTCTCAAATTCTCAGACAAAATACAAATCTATTGCTTCAAAGGTGGGTGTTCTTTCTCTTTTTTGTTTCCCCGTGGATTTACCTGGCGCTGAACCGAGCGAAAACCAAAACCGGTGAACCGCCGGAACACTGGTTCTCAGTTGTTCAAAACCGAACCGGGCGAACCGGGCGCGATTCACCAGAAAGTCCAGAACCAGAACCGTAGGCAATTTTTGTACATGTGGCGATGTCGGGGTGTCGGCCGTCGGCAACCATAACCCTCCCCGCTATTCGCCCTCTTCGTCTTCTCCGAGCTCCGTCGTTTCCCGTTCCTCTTCGTCTCTGGCCTTTCACTCCTCGACCTTCGACCCCGAGCCCAATATCGATATACGTTTTCTCCCGAGATCCCTCCTCGAATTCTCCGTTGTCTTCCCCGTCTTCTTGCGGAGCGGCTTTGATTTCGCGGCTTTTTGGTGGAGCTTCTTGGCTTTCTAGCGGTTGATCCGGATTTCCCTCGGATGTGTTTCCTCCTCGAGTTTTTCGTTTTCCGATTCTAGGGTTTCTCTCAGCTCCGGCGATTCTTGGGTATGTCTTCTCGGCTTGATCTTCTTCTTCTTCTGTTTCATGTTGTAATTTTGTGGGTGGGTTTTCTTTCTTTTTCTATTTCAATTCTGGAGACGTTGGAGGCCGATCAGGTATCTTAGATTTGTCAGTCTCTTCATCTAAATTTTCAGCTGCGGTTTCCCTTTAATTTTAAGCAATCTGTTTCTGTTTTTCCATCATTTTCTTCTTTGATTTCTTCAATTTGAACAACTAGAATTGGAAAGACTAGGATGCCTCTTGTCCGTAACTTAGGAATTAGAATTACGCTGACAACATGGATTGAGGTTAATCAGAGCTTTCAGAGCCCATTACCCAGGCTTTTTCTTTCTCTCATATTCTGTTTTTATTTGTTGGTTTCTTGGCCTCTTCATTATTGTGTAAGTAGTTGTTTTTATTCTAGGATTAGAACTGTGTGTTTTAATGCAGTCCAGAAACTAATTACTAATGGCACTAATTCTTGTCACAATGTTGCAATTTTAGAGGGTGTTTGACCTTTTAGATGCCATGGTGTGGTCTTCCTATGACATAGCATCTAGCATTCATGTCCTTACTTCTCAAGCTCCTATGACATACCATCTAGCATTCATGTCCTCCAAACCAAAATATCGTTCTAGAGTTCTTCGTCTTCTTCTTCTTTTAGTTTTTTCTTTAGTGTTCTGTTTTTTGTTTAGACTATTGTATTTACAGTTCTTCATTTTTTGTCTTGGTTTTAGTTTTTCTTTAGTTTTCTCTTTTATGTTTGGTTCATATTTTTTAAAGATTTTCTTCTTTTTGTTCATATTGTTTCGACGTTCTTTGGTTCATATTTTTTAAAGATTTTTCTTCTTTTAGTTCATATTGTTTTACATTTCTTCTTTGCCATCTTCTTCTTTAATTTGTTTCATTTTACGTTTCTTCTTCTTCTTCCTCCTCCTCCTCCTCCTCCCTTTGTTTCAGTTTATATCTCTTTAACCTTTTTCTTTTCAGTTTATATTTCTTTATCCTCTTCTTCTTCTTCTTCCCTTTGTTTCAGTTTATATCTCTTTAACTACTTTTTCTTTTCAATTTATGTTTCTTCATCCTCTTCAATTTAACTTTGTTTCAGTTTATATCTCTTTAACTTCCTTTTCTTTTCAATTTATATTTCTTCATCCTCTTCAATTTAACTTTGTTTCAACTTATATCTCTTTAGCTTCCTTTTCTTTTCAATTTATATTTCTTCGTCCTCTTCAATTTAACTTTGTTTCAGTTTATATCTCTTTAACTTCCTTTTCTTTTCAATTTATATTTCTTTATCCTCATCAGTTTAACTTTGTTTTATTTTATATTCTCTTTAACTGCTTTTTCTTTTCAATTTATAATTCTTCTTTTTCCACTCTTTGTTTCAGTTTGTATCTTTTTCAATTCTTTTTCTTTTCAGTTTAACTTTGTTGTTTAACTTTTCTTCTTCAACTGTTTCATTTCATTTTTTTTTCCTTCTTCAGTTTTATTTAAATATGTATCTAACTTCTTTTTTCTTATTCTTCAACTGTTTCTTTTCAGTTCATATATGTGTATATTTTTCTTCTTCTTTTTCAGTTCAGTTTAACTTTTTTCAGTTTATTTTTTCTCCTTCAGTTTAACTTTTTTCTCTAACTTCTTCTTTTTCAACTGTTCTTTCTTTTTCTTTCACTGTTTCAGTTTATATTTTCTTCCTCAGTTTCAATTTGTTCTCTATTTAACTTCTTTTTCTTCTTTAACTGTCTCTTTTCAATTTAACTTCGTTTCAGTTTATCTCTTTAACTTCTTCCCTTTGTTTCAGCTTATATCTCTTTAACTTCTTCCTTTTCTTTTCAGTTTACATCTCTTTATCTTCTTTGGTTTAACTTTGTTCTGCAACTTCTTTTTCTTCTTTCTTCTTCAACCGTTTCATTTTATATTTCTTCTTTTACCATTTCAGTCTTCCAGTTTATACAACTTTTTCAGTTTATATTTTCTTTGTTTCAATTTAACTATGTTCTTTGACTTTGTATGTTCTTTTTCTTCAGTTTAACTTTGTTTTTGAACATCTTCTTTGTTTCAGTCTATGTCCTTGAGTTAACTTCTTAACTTCTTATTCTTCTTCTTTCTTTTTTTTTGTTACTATATTCTTTAAGTTTGTTTATGATTTGTTACTTTGTTGCAGATTAACTATGTTATTCAACTTTATTTTGGTTTAACTGTGTGGTTTAAATTTGTTTCAGTTTATTTCTCTTTAACATTTACCATCTTCATCTTCTTTTTTGTCTGCTTTTTCTTCATTGTTTCATTTTAACTATGTTTTAAGTTTTAGTACCTTGTGTTTGATTCTTTTTCATGTTTTTTAGTTTGTCCATGTTTCAAGTTTCTTTTGGTATTTTTCTTTTTTTCAATGTTTCAAGCTTTTTTTGTTACTAAAAGTCTTTTTCTCTATGTTTCAATTTCTTTAATATATGTTTCAAGTTTTTTTTTTTTGGTTTCCACATCTTAACCTAAATATTCTTCATTTTCAAAATCTTCAAAATCTTCTTGTTCAAATTATTTTTCTTTAAAATCTATTTCAAAACCACCTCTTTTTGGCAAAATTATTTTTTCTTCAAAAATCATAATCTTGTTTGCCTTCAAAATCTTCTTTTTCTTGCAAATCTTCCATCTTCTTTCTTTAAACTTAAAATCTTTGATATCTTTGTTCTCTTTTTTAATTCTTCCTCTTCAAAATCTTCAAGATATGTTTTGTCAAAATTTTCAAGTATCTTCCTCAAAATATTCTTTGTTCTCCTTCTGCAAAATTTAGATCTTCTTTTACTTCAAAATCATCAATATTTTTTTCTTCAAAATTTTCAAATTTTTTTATAAAAATTTCTTTTTTTATATCTTTAAATTCTTGTTTAATTTTTTTTTTCAAAATCTTCTTTAAAGTTCTTTACCTATTTCCCTAATTATCCTTGCTTTCTTTAAACCCTCATTGTTTCTTTTTTTAAGGTTTAGTGATATTTTGAAATGTTTTATGACTGATGGGTTAGTTTTGAAATTTATATTTAAGATTATGCATTATAAGATTTTGAAAATAAGCATTGGGTTAAATTTTTCCTAGATTTTAAGGGTAGGAAACTTAAAATGTTCTTTATTGGTTAACTGTTTGGTTCTTCAAAATGTCATGAGACCTTGGGGTCGGATTATGTTTTATGTGGGACTTTGTTGGGCAAAGTTTCTATATCGTGGCTTGTCCTTGTATGAATAGACAAATACATTCTAAAAACCACTCTCTTGCCGTCGTATCTATGCCCTATGGTTAAACATTATTTGTAACCCGAACGTGCTATTATATTTCTATTTTCCATAAAATCCCATCCATTTCACAGTTCTTGCTTTTTTAGCTTAATGTTGGTCTATTGTTTTTTCATGTGCTTTTGCATGCAAAATTCCCGACTATTGTGTGGTATTTTATCTAATGTTCTTTGTATCTGATTCCTGTGTAGTGCTCTGCCGAATGCAGTATTTTTTGGTATAGGTTCCTGTACAATGTGCTGTCATTGGGATTGTTTTCTGTGAATGGTTGGCTGGTGGATGTGTAAGGCACTATTTGGTTCGGGATCGGGATCAGAATCAGGATCAAGACTAGTGAACCATCTTTGTAAACTAATATTTTTTTATTAAAATTAACGCTCATATAATTTAAAGTTTAAAAAATTATTTTATTTTTTATAATAATTTAATTTAATAATAGTGTAAAATAAGTAATATTAATTTTATAAGAAAAAATAACTCTGAAAAAGGATGATCCTGATCTCATCCCAAATCAAATGGGATCTAATTGCCTTATATTTCTTATTTCTGCAAATAAACTTTTAAAAAAAGAGAGGGAAGGAGTCATTTATCACTGCATGGTAAATATTTATACACTGCTAAATGTATACTCTATGCTTAATTGGATACATTTCTATGTTTATTTTACTGCAGAACAGGTTGGCCATATAGAATAAGTAAACAAGCAATCATGTGGGCAACAATGTAAACAGAAGTTCAATCTCTATTCTTACTGGCCTCCATGATCAGAAATTGTTGAATCATAGACTGGAGTATGAAGTGGCTGAAATTGTTAGTATATTTGTAATGATTCTATTTTATGTTGTTTGGGTCTGTAATTATTTTTAGCCATGTTTTCAAGATGGGTCTGTATTTGCATGTTAAGTCTGTATTTTTTCATATATTCATGTTTTCTTGTCACGGCTGTTCTTTCTCTTTTTTTTTTGTGTGTGTTTTGGAGCAAAACAGGGATTTACCGTTACAGGTAGCCATTTTTTTATGTTGGGTCTATATTTATTCATATAGCCATGTTTTCAAGTTGGGTCTGTATTTATTCATATAGCCATGTTTTCATGTTAGGTCTATTTATTTATAGCTATTATTTGTGTTGGGTCTGTATTTATCTATATTCATTTTTCTTGTGAGGTCAGCATACATTCATAGATATTGTACGTTGTTGGGTTTGTATTTATTCCATGTCTCCTGCTGTCTTTTGTTATGTGTTTAATTTAGTGTAGAAGGATTTGTAGTACTATACGTTAGTATTCTTTTTGTATTCTGATTTGATTTTGAAACATTGTAACTTGGCATCGTAGGATAGGATAGAATTTGGTATTTCATTTGCACATGGATTCTAGTCGAAGATAATTAATTGATCAAAATTTGACACGTTAGTAGGTTAACATTATGCGATTGGGTTGCAAATGGGCCTTAATATGGGTTGATATTAGGTCATGAATAGACTTTAATGGTAGTTTATATTGAGATTTAATGGTCCTTATTTTGGTTCGAATTGGGCTACAAATCGGTCTACAAATATGGGCTGTCCTGGGCTATGAATGGGCCTAAATGGGACCATAGTAGGGTACAAATGGGCCTCCATGGGGGCCATGCTGGGGGGCTAAATATGCACCGTAATTGTTGCTGTAAACAGCCCTCAACATGAGCCGTAATAGAACTGCTACGTGGGAGGTTATTGCACCACTGATGAGCGACGAATGGCTCTCCCCGTGGGCCAGTTGATGCGATTGCTAGTGGGCTGCTATTTGGGTACCGTTGGTCTGAAAATTTTCTTATCCACGAGCTATTGTCAAACTGAAAAACACTGGTTATTATTGGGCCTCAGATAGATTTGGTTTTTACCCATCTTTTTCGACGAACTCAGAACAAACAGCGTATGCTTCCAACACAAATCAGACATGCGGAACCCAGGCATATTGTTGTTGTCCACATCACATCACATGAACATCCACCACACTAGAAACCCAAACATATGCAAAACTCGCGGAAAAATTATTTATTTACCACACAAAAATAGCCTAGAATAAACAAAATACATGTGCCCACGGACAAAAGTAGACACATTTTCTGTTGCCTACATTCTATGTTTGCAAAATTCAGCGTATCACCTTGCCTATCAGACCTGTTGTTGCTTGCTATGAAATTTAACAATTTATACAGCACAATCTTATCCAACTGACAGGACAAAATTAGGTAAATAAATAAGTTTCTGACTAGGAAATAAAAATACCGTGGCATTGGTCTAATCTTCCCAAATTCGCTATTAATCATCAACCAACTGGAGTGTATTAAGTAGAAATTGACGCTCTTAAAGAAACTAGAACTTGATGAAAGTAACTTTTAAAGAAGTATAATCTAAAATTTGTACCAATTGGAAAGATTTACAAATTAGAACATAATGACAGTCATAGTTAACGAGCTATAAACTAAATTTAAATGCTTATAATTAATATTGCCAAGCCAAAATTAAAGTTGGCTTCACTAAAAGTTAAAGATAATTAAACAACAAATGTTGTAGCAAAAGAAAATCATAAAATTTTGGGATTAGCTTGTTCTTTCATCTGAATTGAGATAAAATAATTTCATAAGCAAAAGCGTTTAAAAGAAGCATTTTTTAAAAAAAAAAATTTCGGAGACCATTAGAGATTCTGAAAGTTTCAAGGGCTTAAATGTCATAAAAATTTGAGTGAGGATATAGGTAATTTTCCCCTAATTATTCAAAGTTCAAACCAAGATCTGAAGCATCATCACAGGTCATTTCGCACTCAAAAAAATTAAAAAATAAAAATGAAAATAAAAAACACCATTGCCAATAAGAAAGCACCCAAATATTGTCTCACATAGTTTTGTTACTCAGTATATTCTGCACCCAAACAAAATATTCTGCAAGCATTAAGTATTCACAAGACATGACATAAGAACTGGTGATGATTGAGGCAGATCAAAATAATAATATAGGAAAATCTATGATGATTTTCTTTTTCAATCGAGATTGTGTTGGAACCATCAGACTCTGTCCTTAAACTGCAACTAGTAGAACGGAATTATGGGTATTTTCCCCGATTGCCTATGTCTACCTCTTAAATGTCTGTCCATGGGTCTGGTCTATCTTAACTCATGCCATGCCTGCTCTTCCAGCTCTATGTAAAGAAAGAAAAATATCCTTTGGACAAATGGAGATCCTATTCCTAGGGGGCATTGGATAGGTGATGGCTTGATCAGGATGGATGGGGATAAAGTGAGGGATATCAAGGATTTACTCATTTAAATGATGAAAAACAGAAAAAGATAGATGTAGCTTACCACACAAAATCACGGATTCAATCCACTGACAAAAAGATAATATGTGCTTCAATTTGTGAGAAGTAAATTTAAAATGCCATCCTTCCAACTTTTTTCCCCAGAGAGCATATTCATGTTCCTGGTTTTGCATAGCTTTTAATCTAATTCATATAGCGAACATATGCATTGAGAAATTAAGAGTGCATTCATTTAGATAAAAAGTCAAAAATTCGAAGGAAATTATATTTACAGCACATGTTGGCTTTCTACAACCAAAATGTGGGAAAGCAAATGCGGTTCTCTAGAAATTGACCATATAAGATATAATAAGAGAAGCAACAAAGAGTAATATACTTTGAATAGTTGTTGGCATTCTAACCCCTACAAAGTATTAGGGACAAGTTATGGTATGATGCTAATTTTCATAGTTGACCATTATTTAGTCAACAAAATAGCAGTTAGGATTAGCATTTATGAAGCCCTAACATTTTGTTTAACTTGTGCAACTATTGTTATGCCCCTCTACAGACTACAAATAAAATGTCAGGCCAAGTTAATATTTCGCAACAACCAAACAAGCTAGAAAATTATTAACTAGAGCAATTCAACATGGAGAACAAGCAAACAACAGTTGTAAACTTGTTAGCAAAAATGCAAAAGGGCTTCATGAAATTAAGAATCTTTACATGGCATAAATGAGTTCAAAGTATGAAGGATTGAAACATGGGTTTTACAGCCAAATAATCTATGAAGGCATCAAGAAAATATCATAACAACACTATTACATATATCCATAAGAGTATCATTTAACATTTTCAACAGGGTGTTCTACGAAACACAATGTATAAGTAATCTTTATAAACCAATCTTCCAATGACGAGTGAAGCAGTTTTTTAAAATGACACTTTGTAAGAATACAGATGAGCTATCAAATAATAGTGCTCATATTAGAATGAGGGCAGACAACAAGAGGATAACAGGAAATAAAGCAAGCAAAGCAAACATAACTATCTAATATAAACACAATATTAGTACATTCTCATCAGCTGTTAACTATCATGTCTGTATGTGTTGACCATTATAAACAATGGAGAAATTTGCATCTCAGCAATTTGGGGAAAAAAGAATAGATCCACATGAATACCAATATGGTGAACAGTAAGATGAATATACATCAATGCACAAGCACATCTAGAAGAATTACCCTAAATTCTAAAAAAAATAGAAACCAAAACCTAAAAACTTAAAAATTTAATTCAAAAGTAAAAAAAATGGAAAAGAACTAATGACAAGAACTTAAAAAATGATAAAACCACACTAAAATTGTGACAAGAATTAGTCTCATTAGCAATTCGGTAACATGTGTCTGGATTGTATGTAAACACAAAGTTTTTGGCCTAGAATAGAAAACAACTACTTAGACAATGATAAAAGGTTAAAGAAATCAACAAATAAATACAGAATGTGAGATAAAGAAAAAACACAGGTAATAAGCTCTGAGAGCTCCCATTATCCTCTCTCTCCCTCTCTCTCTCTCTCTCACACACACACACAAAAAACAACAAAAAGAAACCCTGTGAGAGCTAAAAGGTCAAAGGTCAAAGGTCATAAAACTTTTGGGAGATAGGTAATATTATCATAATTATTCAAAGCTCAAACTAAGCTCTGAAGCATCACTAGGTCATTCCTTACTTCAAAAATTAAAAACAAAGACAAAAAATAAAAAAAATACCCCAGCAAGTAACAAAGCACCCAGAAATTGTCTCACAGACTTTTGTTTGTTTAGTATATTCTGCAAGAATTTAAGTATTTAATGGGCATATGACATCAGGAATGATGAAATTTTGGGAAGATCAAAATAATAGTATAATATTTACTCATTTCAATAATGAAAAATCAGAAAAAATGCGTTGTAGCTTACCTCACAAAACACTGATTCAATCTGCTCATCAAAGAATCTTCAACTTCAATGTGCTTCAATTTGAAAGTAAATTTAATCCTTCAAATTTTTTTCCAGAGTGCACATTCATGTTCCTGGATTTGCACAGCTTTTAATCAAAGGCATATGGTGAACATATGCATTAAGAAATTATCAGATATTCATTTAAATAAAAAAATAAAAATTTGAAGGGAACCATATTCACAGCACATGCTGGCTTTCTACAACCAACATGTCAGAAAGCAAATGCAGTTCTTCATAAGTTGACCATAAAAGATATTATAAGAAAAGTAACAAAGTCTAATTTGTTTTGAACAGTTGTTGACATCTTAATCCCTAGAAAGCATTTAGGACAAGTTATGGTATGGTGTAAATTTTCATAGGTGACCATTATTTATTAGTCAAAATGGCAGTGGGGGGTTTATGCCAAAATGCTTTAGATTAGCATCTCATAGAAGACTTAAGGATTTTACAGCCAAATAACATATGAGGGCAGCAATAAAAGATCAAAACAACAATATTAAATACATTCACTAAACATTTTTAACAGGAAGTTTAGCAAAACACATTGTATGAGTAGTTTTTGTATATTAATCTCCCAATGAAAAATAAAGCAAATTTTGACTTTCACATAACAACACTCGTATTAGAATTGAGAGCAAACAACAAGGTAAAAGATAAACAGGAAATAAACCAAGCAAAGTAAATATAACAGTCCAATATAAACAAAATCTTGTTACATTCTCATCAACTGTTAAATACCATGTTTACTCGTTCTAATTCCTAAATTAGAAACACAAAAGGCCGCAATTATTCAGATTGAGAAAAACGAAGAAAACAGTAGACGAAATCGCTCAAAAAAACAAAACCAAGTCAACGGAGATGAGCATTAGAGGAGAGAGAGATCGTCACGGGAGGTGGTGATCGCAAGGAAATTAGCAATCAATAGAGACGTATCTCACATACTGTGACAACGTGATTCTAATAAGAAAACAAGGAAATCGAAGAAGAAAACAGTATAGAAAAAGGAAAGAAGAGCTTAAAAATAAAGAGAAATGACAGAACTACCAGAAAGATCACAATCTACAGCAGTAGAATCTCGAAAATGAACAAGAAACCACACCTGAGAATTCAGAAGAAGAGTCTGAAGAAGCTAAGATCCCTGATCAAGCAAGAAATCAGAAGTAGAAGAAGAATACTCACCAGAATCACAGAACCCTAAATTGAAAGATAGCAGCTCGAGAATCGAGATCTTGACCATAGAACCAAAGGAGGAAAACCCGGACCAGCCGCCAGAAACCCTGGAAGTGCCGCCGAATCGCCGTGAAATCGAAGCCACTCTGCAAGAAGACGAGGAGGACAGAGAATTCGAGAGATCTGGGGAGGAAATGAATGTGGATCTGGGACTCGGGCTCGAAGGGGAGGAGAAGAGAAAGAGAAGATGAGGAGGGAAGAGGCAAGACTGAGCTCGGAGAAGAAGAAAGGGGTGGAGACTGTGAAGAACGAACTGGAGGTCCTGTTGGGGATCGAAGGGGAAGAGGCGGTCGAGCATATGTCGGCGCCGCCAGCCGCGGCGGCGGAGCGCCCGATGAAGACGGAGATGGGGGTTTCGTGTGATGGATGGGGTTCGGCATCAATCACACGCTTTTCGAGTGACATGTTGGATCTCGGTCAGCTGTTGGGGACTATGTATATTGGCTCGCCCCGGGCTCCAATCACAAACCGAAACGTCAGCAACGGCCCCACAAAATGCATACGGTCCATGTGAAATTTTACATGTACGTACCTGATTGATTTTTAATTTTTAACTGTCTTTTCTTGGCAATTATTTTATATTAAAAAAATGCAAATATGTCCCTGAAGAAATTGAAGACTGGAAAAATCAAACACCACGCTCCTTGAACTCGTATTCCTCCCTCTGAGACGCAGATGGAACCTTGCACTCCCTGTAACGACGACAACACAAGCAAAATCCCAACCTGCTTTCGAACACCAATCCATTGATCCTATCTATACCTGCAAACGCTGCAGTCCTTCCTTGACATGACCGAGGACCACAGTCCCGACAACCTCCTCCACCTCTCCCTTGAGTTCCTCTCCGCCGCTGTCCTCCCCCACTGGACCCACACCCTCAAGGCCTTCAGCTCCTCCCTCACTCTACTCAACCACGCTCACCGCCTTGGCCTCGTGGACACTTGCTTCAAGTCCATCGCTGACAAGGCCCTCGCCAATCCTCAGCTCCGGGACAATGCAGACCAAATGACAGTCTCCGGCGCAAGGCGAAGGCTTTTCACGGTGGACGTGTCGAAGAAGACTTGACCAGCTTGCCTCTCCTGCTCTTCGAGCTCGCCATGTCGGCGATGATAAGCTCTGCTGTTCCAGCGGAGAACACTGCAGGATGTCAGTGCCGTTACGCAAAGAAATGGATCAAATGCCTGCCGGAGGTTTCCGCATACGAGAGAAGCTATCAGAAGGAGATAATTCAAGTGGTGGAGAGATTGCTGCCGGAGAAGAGAGGGGTACTTCACGTAAGAAGCTTGTTCCAGCTGCTCCGGTCGGCAATGTTCTTGCAGGCCAGCAATGAATGCCATCAAGGGCTCGAAGCCCAAATCGGCGCACAACTCTTTCAAGCTTCAGTAGAAGATCTCTTCATACCCACCAGTTGTTTTGCCAGGGGGACGAGGTATGATATAGAGAGTTTGAAAAGGATATTGAGTCACTGCAGTGGACTAGGCTCCCCGAAGATTGACAGTGACAGAGAACATAGAGGACTTCGCGGCGGAGGTGGCAAAGGATAAGGTCTTAGGGAGGAAGGCGTTTGTTATGCTGTTAGAGGTGCTGGCGGCGACGGTGGAGGCAGCAGGGAGGGGCTATGATGGGGTTTACCGGTCGGTGGATGTTCATTCAGATGCACATGTGGACTTGACGGACGCCGAGAGGGAAAAGGTGTGCAGGGTGCTGGACTGCCGGAGAATGTCAGCAGAGGCGTGTGAGCACGCGGCGAGGAATGAGAGGATGCCGTTGAGGATGGTGGCGCATGCAGGTATTGCTTGTTGTGCAGGTGAGGATTCGGGAGGCGATAATGTCGGTTAGCGGGCAGGATGAGGAGGAGGAGGAAGAGGTGTTGGTAGGGGAGGAAAAGAAGGTGGAGAAAGAGGAAGAGGAAGAAGAAACGGTGGTGGTGGAGTTGGAGAGGGGGTGCGAGAGGCTGAAGAAGGTGGTGGAGATTGGTGGTGCTGATGGTGGAGGACTAGTAGGAGGAGATGCGAGGAAGGAGAAGGAGCTGTGGAAGGAGGTGAAGGATATGTCAAGAGGGGAGAAACCGAGTGCAACTCTCTAGTGTTGAGGAAGAAGAAAGACAAGGTCCAAACCATTGTTCAAAATTTTGGCCGAAATGTTTTGATTTCAGCCAAAATGATTTCGTTTTACATATTCAACAACTTAGATTTTATATTGAATAATTTGTAAATTTAATAATTCTTATAATACTTAGAGGATGATGATCCTTTATATTTAAATAAAATTTAATAAAAAGTAAATATATTAAAATGTTGAGATATTATATCGATATAAACATCTCATTGAATAGAAAATTTGAGGGTTGTATCTGTAAAATCTTCATCCCTCTCGGTTAAACTGAGGCGGCTGACGCTGGCGGTGTGGCTGCACGCGACCCGATGGTGGCTCAAGTCCAATGCGTGGCTGCGCGGGCTACTAGAGCGTGTGACCCGGCACGATGGCGCGGGTCTGATGACGACCAGGGACGGCGGTTTGGCAGCGACGAACCGACTGTGGCTGTGGCCCAACGGAGGCGGCGACACTAGTGACAATGGCGGTGAATTAAGATTAGGGTTTGATGGCCAGTTGATGAAGAATAAGGAGATGAGTTTAAGTTTAATTTAGGATTGGTTTTGATTTAAATTCTGATTTGGAGTTGGTTTGGGTTGAGTTTTGAGTTGATCGGGTTGGTATGACGTAAGTTGCTTAGATTAAATTAAGTGATCTAGATTTATAATTTGATGGAATTAGATTGGAAGTTTAATTAGTGGCTGATCGGACACCTAGAGGACTTTGTTGGTTCTAAATTGAGTTAATTAGTTTAATTTGCTGAATTAAATCTTGGATTTATAAAATTGATTAGGGACTTAAATTAAATATTAATTAAAAATTTAATAATATTTTATAATTGAGAAGCTAAATTGATAATATCTTCTAGCTGATTTAGTCTGATTTGTGATCGAGTAGACTCTTTTCTATTGTTCGGTAATCTCAACTCGATATTCATTGTGACTAAGTCTTTGGTATATTAGGAGACATACGCAACATAATTTTATTTGGTTGGTACCAGTTGGCGATTCCCTATTTCGGTAAAGGATTAGCAAGATTGTCAGATGTGACAATAGCCGGTCTCCTGAGTTCCAGGGGACGTGATCCATTGTGTGATTAGACAGGATCACCACTCCATCAATAGTTTGGAATGTAGTGTGGTACGACTCTGCTTGGTAGGGGGTCTACCACACTCTTACACTGTGATCGGTCTCCTAAGTTTTAGAGGATGTGATCCGTTGTGACTAAACAAGATTACTACTCTATCAGTAGTTGGGAGTGTAGCGTGGTACGACTCTGCTTGGTAGGGGGTCTAACCACACTCACAGACTAATTTACATGTAGGTTGGTTTGATCCTTCTTGGTGGGGGGTGCAACCATCTTCGTAATATCAGTAGGAGAGTTCATAGTCACTGTCTCTAACCGTTGGCTATCGTGAATGTGATATATTTATTAATTCATTCTTTACTGTAGATATTGATTTATCTAATCATCATTGTCATTATATTATTATTGATATTACTGTTGTTAATTTTATTGTTGTCTCCTATATATTGACCTCTTCTACTGTTTGAAGGAGGTAACTCCCTACTGAGCATTATTGACTCACCCCTTGACTCTCCTCATTCATAGGAGAGTAGCTGATAGACACAAGTGATAATAGTAGCAGTGCACACGCGTGTGATTACACTTGGAGGGACTTTATTTGTAGGTTATTTTATTTTCTTATATAGAGAACATTGTGAGAAACTTGAGTATTTATTATTAGACCATTTTTTTTTAAATTATCTAGACTATGTTTGCATTAATATAATAAAATTTAATTTTATGTATTCTATAAATCTTTTATTTTTGTTGTCCACTTCGTATTGTGGTTCAATCGGACCACAACAAGAGTGTTACAACATGGCCATTATCCTTTCCCTTTGGAGTCTCTGCTTTATCAGAAAGTTGTTTAGATTCCTCTTGCAAACGTACAAGCTTCTTATCGACAAAGACAATAGCTTCAAGAGCAGTGCGATCGTCCCCGACAACCTCCTACTCAATGAGAAGCACATCTATATTACGGGGCACCAGGATCTGACACCAAGCGAGGAGTTTTAGCATTGTAGACTTCTCCTTCCTGTTGGGGCCAATAAGGCCATAGCGCTGGCCATGAGAGATCTTCACGGCTGCATTGTTGAACAACTCTTTTCCATAAGCAGAGATCGAAAAGTTATCAACTGCGATGTCCTTTACATTGTCATTTGTGGTATTACCGAAATCACCATTGACAGTGACATAAGCGATGAAAACAACCGTGAACGCATCATGATCATCCTTGAGAGCTTCCTGGCAAGCATGCTTATGGTCATAAGCTTTGAGAAATTTTTTTTTCTCTTTTTTCTTAGCTTCCTTCTCTGAGACGGATGCGACAAAGAGATCAGCTGCAGTGAGACAGTTCTTGGGAGGCAGAGGGGCGAGGTGGTCATCAATATTGGTGTTGGATTTGGAGTCCAAGGGAGGGAGGTCGATCCCGTTGATGTAAGAAGAGATGGACTTAGACTTGGGTTTGGATTTCTTCAGGTCGCGATGGTAGAGGATGATGACGAAAGCTTGGGGCAATCGATACTGCCAAGCATGGCAAAGATGGAGAGCTTCTGCTTTTTTTGTTTGCCAATAACGGCGGCGGCAAAGGACTTCAAGGGCTTTCGCGTGGCCTAGTCATTGACAACAGAGGCTGGTTTCTAGTCCATCAGGATTTTTTCGAGATGCATTGTGGATATTGAAGGAATGAGAAGAAGATAATGAGCGGTAGCTTATTAATTTTGATTAATTATCAAAATTAATTAAAATTAATTAAAATAGTATTTAATTTTATGATAAAATTAGTTATAAATTTTTTTATAATTTTTAATTTTTTTGAAATTTTTTAAAAATTTTATTATATTTTTAATTTGAAATCAAAATACAATAAAAATAAATCGAACTCTAGTTAATCCATAATTAATAATTTTAAAAATATTTTGGTTGAAATTAAAATAAAAATGATTTCAATCTAAATAACTGAAATAGTCAAACAGAAATCAAAATTTAAAACCTAAGTCCAAACTAAGAAAGGAGGTGGTGGTGAATTAGGTGGTTCTTGTTGTTTTCGTTGATTTTGTGGATGACAATATTGGTTTCAACCATGCGGTGAGTCACAGTCGTCTATGATGTACATCAATGTCATTTTCGTTAAAATTCAATTGCTAATGTCGACGACCATAAAATGGACGCAAACCGCAAGCAATTGGAAAATTTTAGATGCGAGAAATGGGCCGAGGGGGATTTCTGAATGATTTCTCGTATACCCATATGTATTTTTTTTTTTTTCTTATTTAAGTTTATCTCTAAAAAAAAAAAAATTGGTGGTAGTGGGGGTCCACTCCAGTGACCTGGGTGGGCCCCCCATTTTTTGTTGGAATCTGGCCAGCGCCGACGCGGCGCTGATTTCAGCCCATATTCTCCGGCCCATCGCTTCCTCTCCTTCCCACCGCCATCCGATTTCATCATCCCTATAAGGCGATTTCCATTGTCCTCTTCTCCTCTTTTAAGCTTAATATGCTCCCCCATATATTTATATACATATAATTGTTTTTTATTTTATTTTTTTATTTTAGCTCTTCCACATACATTCAAGAATAACAAATAAAATTTCTTTTTCGGGAACCGCATGCATTTGAAGAATTTTCTTCTAAATATCTAAAAAAGAAAAAAAATTTCACAATAAACTAGTAATACGATTAATTTCATGCAAAAGCGCCAGTTTTGAATAGGACCAGTTTAAAATAAAACAATCCTGCAGGTACAGCGGACACAACTCGTGTCCAATTTCATCTAGAGTGCAGTAAACAAAAGCCGGGAAGTCAAACCAAAATAGAAGCAGGGAAGAAAGAGGACGAGAACTGAACAAAGTCCTCTGATTTCTCAACAAATAGCTCAGATTTGATGAGCGCACTACCAAAGGAGGAGTCTTACGCCTCTTCGCTTCTGGGAATCAATCCGATTTCTCCCCGTAAGCCCCTCTTTTTCCCATTTTCCCCCCCTTCTTTTTGATACTTTTTTGGTGTATGAATCACGAAAAGATGGGATTTTGCGGATGAAAACTGCGGAAAAATTGCAGCTTTTATGTTAAGGTTGTGTTTTTTATTGTTATTTTCAAGTTGCAGCATGCAATTTTTTTTTTTATTTTATTTTTTGCATCTGTCCTGTGAGGTTCTGATGTTGGGGGAGTAGGGAGAGTTGCGGGGTTTTAGATCTATGTGAAAAGATTGGAGCTTTTGTAGTTCTTGTAGTGCTCTGGACATTGTGGGGGGTTTCAAAACGGGGGTTTTAGGTTTCCAACTTTTTTCATCTTTCCTAAATATATTGATTGTTTTGTGGAATGTCTCCAAATTTGCATTATTCTGATTTGCAGACATTCTGGAGCTAATGTTATAGTAATTGATCTTTTAGGGGTTTAGGTGGATTGTATGTTTGAAGGGTTAATCTGACAAAGCATTAGTAGAGAAGTCTGATGGATTTCAAGCACAGAGGGAGTTCTGAAGGCTCATCAAAGCCTTCCTCCAATTCCATTATGCTAGAAACAGCGAGAAATTTTGATCCGAAACAGTCATTTACCACCCAATATGATACTTCAAATATGTGTCTTGATGCTAGTGTCCAGCAATCTTTTCCTGCATATCAGCCACCTTTGGGCAACCAGCCTATTCCAGTATACTGTCCGGAGCAAGAGGTGAAAAAGCAGGATCAAGTAGAGGCGCCATCGCCTGTGATTGGAAGCAAAATTCTTGATTGGAACCCAAGACTGATGCTAAACAACCTCTCGTTCCTGGAGCAAAAGATTCATCAAGTTCAGGATATTGTGCGATCGATGATCAGCCAGGAAGGCCAGTTCACAAACCGGGCAGGTGAATTGGCAGCGCAGCAGCGGCTCGTGACTGCAGATCTCACCAGCATCATAATTCAGTTGATCTCTACTGCTGGGACTCTTCTTCCTTCCATCAAGAATTCAAGTCTATCCAACAATCTTTCTGCTGGACCTTTGGGAAAAATGATTGATCCTCCGAGTAGCTTGAGCTTTAATGATGTCTCACTTGATAGAGCCAAGGCTTCTGAGTACGAAGAGCTGATGAAAGGCTTAACCAGTGCTGTAGATGAAGGGGATGAACTAATCAAATACATGAATGCTTGTGGGGGAGAAGGGACTGATTCAGTTCTTGTGGAAGACCATGATGTGAAAGAAACTGATGATGGTGCCGATGGAGACAACCTTCCTCCTGGTTCTTATGAAGTCTTGCAACTCGAGAAGGAAGAAATTTTGGCACCACATACACACTTCTGCTCAATATGTGGCAAGGGGTTCAAGAGAGATGCAAATCTGAGGATGCACATGAGAGGCCATGGAGATGAGTACAAGACCCCCGCTGCACTTGCCAAGCCTAGCAAGGAAGTGAGCTCCGAACCAGTTCCTATAAAGAGGTACTCATGCCCATTTGTTGGGTGCAAGCGGAACAAGGAGCACAAGAAGTTTCAACCTCTGAAGACAATCCTATGTGTGAAGAACCATTACAAGAGGAGCCACTGCGACAAGAGCTATATCTGCAGCAGATGCAAAACCAAGAAGTTTTCAGTCATTGCTGATCTGAAAACTCATGAGAAGCATTGTGGACGGGATAAATGGCTTTGCTCTTGCGGAACGACATTCTCAAGGAAGGACAAGTTGTTCGGCCATGTTGCCCTCTTCCAAGGCCACACACCGGCTCTTCCCCAATTAGATGATGCTAAATTTTCAGTGACATCAGAGCAAGTTCAAAGCAACAATTTGATGAGTGGAGGAAGCAACGGATATAACTTTGGGAGCAGTTCAGATGACATTAGCCTTCTTGACATTAAAGGCATGGATGATGACCGTAATTTTTTCTTACCTATGAACTTTGATTCATGTAACTTTGCGGGCCTAGATGAATTCCCTCGCCCGCCATTTGAAGTTCATGAGAGCTCTTTCTCTGTTCTTCCTGGATCTTTCAACTATCCCCAAATAAATGGAGAGAGTTCGAATCCTGTCCACCTGGGATAATGCTAATTTCTACGGAGAGGCATCATTTGTCATCTACATTCCTTTGTTTCCATTCATGAATCTGCCAACTTCGTGTACTTTTCCCTTGGCCAGTTGTTGTTTGTTTGATGTCATCTTTATGTAAAATTAGTTATGATCAATAAAGGCTTCAGTTTGTTTCTAAATTTCTCTCTGCTTTTGGTTCATCTGAATGAGATTTATGTGGCCATTTGCTTTAGATTTTTATGGAAATAGTCTACTATTGGATTTCTTGGGAAAATTGTTTTTTCTCTGATATTGATTTTGTGGAACTGATCATTTTGCATGATTCATGATTGTCCTGTATTTAAGGCAATAATCCATTGAAGTTGCAAGACATATGTTCATAGACTAATTGGAAGTAATTTACAGACTGGATTCAGCATTTAGAAAATTGAACGAAAACATCTGCAAGACTGCAACAGACTAAACCAGACCATAGCAGCTAAATACAAACTTTTCTAGCTGGCTTTGAAATTTGATTTACATCTACAATGTGATGAGAGCGCTTATTCTTGTCTGAATAGAAAAACCTGTTATGGTAGACATTGTATCAGGAATTCAGCAGCTTATGTTAAAGGACTCAACTAATTTGTGAAACATATTAAACTTGTTTGTATGGCTAAGTGGCAGGCAGCATCTGATAAGAAAAACAAAGGGAATCCTTTTTATGTAGATAGCACAGGTTCTCATATAAATATACTGAAGATAGAGAGCGAAACACCATCCACATTACATGTGGAATGAAGTCAAAAGTAAATGAGTATGAAACTGTTGGGAAAGTAAATGAGTATGAAACTCTTGGGAAAATGTAATATATGTACAGGGCAATCTATTGCTCTTTGTTTCTAGTGCAATCTATTTTTGTTCAGAATTTCACTACCTTCCACTCTCTGCTCTTGCTATTTTCAAAAACCAATCACAATCAGGGAGCCATGAAAGAGAACATTTGAAATGTATTCGCATTTCTTTAGTCATACATGACTCTATAATTCTTTATTTTGTTTTTCTTAATGTATCTAACTCTAGAACCTTGTAGTTTCATTTTCTTGAATGTATGCATAGAATGTGTGCCATCTTCAGAGTTGTTTGACTTCAAAGAGTGCGAGATGAATCAGAAACTGAGGACACTTCCCATGATATTGTCAATCACTTGTATGTACTACTGAAATATATCCCAAGTTTCAAGTTTTTACAGCATAATATCCATTAGTAGCATAATGATGCTAGTACAAAACATAATTGGGAAGAAATGCTGTAGAAGCAGTTTTGCCTGAATGTATATTGAACAACCACATAATATGCTAGACACAGAAGGGGTTAGAACCACTTGACAACGTTCAATCTGCAGTATCTCTGGCACCTCAGAGCCATTAATTCTGCATTTGGTTGATGTTCTATGGCTGAAAACAGTTACTTGAAGCTAACAACTTCAGTTGTAGAAACTAGACAGAATATGCTAACTGCCATCTATTACTTCACTGAGGGGACCTGCCAATGCTGAGAATTGTGAAGCGAGATAAGCTTCAATCCTTTTGCACTCTCACCCACCTTAGCCATCTTTCTAATGTTTGGAAGTTGATGACAGTAGTAGTTCTGCATTATGCTCATCTCATCTGAGAATGACCAAGTTGAGCCTCTTGGGCTGCTTTCTGTCCACAAAAACCTTTTAGAAAATGGATTTACAAGACTGTCTCGAAATTCTACTGGTGTCTCACACAGTAATCCCTGAAACAACAAAGTAAACAAGCTTCATTAGTTTGGCTGCATTCCCATCTGTGTCAATCCTGAAAATGAACACATTAAAGGCTTACCTCTGCCATTGCTTTTATTTTCAGTGTGATGTTATTTGACAGGAGGATGAGTTGTCCATCAGTTTTTAATCTTTTGAAGAGGAGAGCACACTCAAGGATGTGGTCTTCTGCTGTTGGAGAGAGAATCTCCATTAAGCTACCAACTGTGGAGAAGGACATGGTATTTGCCACAGCACCTCCAAGTTCACCAGTTCCTTCATCCAGTAGCAACTGAGGTGAAGCAGGAGGGGTTGGTGGCACAGCCAGGGTCTCTGATGAGCTCTGGACATGAATCCACCAATTTGCCCTCACCATGCATTCCTCTATCCACTGCAGTGCTGAATAGGCATTTGGAGTCTTTCGATACCAGCATTCACTACGTTTCAAACAGTCCAATTCTCTTATAACTAAAATGACTAAAAGAAGTAAGAATCTGGAATTCATTGAGAAGTTTCATGTTGAGAGGATATAGGGGTTGGTTGCATGTTACCCATCCTTGGAATGATGAGGTGAGTCCCTTTGAGTCCTTCAAGTAATTGCAATGACCTTCTTGATTCTTCAGTAAGGAAGCAACTTGTGTCCACTACAATGTTCCAAGTCTTTTTCTCTTCTATTGCCTTGCAGTGAAACTGATTCACTGATTGGTTCTGCATTACAATCAATCAATACAAACAAACGCATGTGTTCTATCAATCAATATACAAATATGTTTTTAAAAATTGCTGGTTATTGAACTCACTGTTGTGTTGATTCTTTGAGCTTTACTGAGTGAACTTCCAGTTTTCCACCTAGAGCTAAGAGGTGGGTTCTTGCTTTTTGTCTACATCCTTTTGGTCATTCAGGATAGCACTGCTACCTTTCATAGGAGAGTTCACGAGAGACTGGAAAGGGATCCTTACCACTCTTTTCTTGGTAATTTGTCTTTCAACTTCAACATGGCTCATCGACAGGGGGGTTGTTTTCCACCTAGAGCTAAGAGGTGGGTTCTTGCTTTTGTCTACATCCTTTTGGTCATTCAGGATAGCACTGCTACCTTGCATAGGAGAGTTCACGAGAGACTGGAAAGGGATCCTTACCACTCTTTTCTTGGTAATTTGTCTTTCAACTTCAACATGGCTTATTGACGGGGGTTTTTCAACTTCAACATGGCTCATCGACAGGGGGGTTGTTTTCCACCTAGAGCTAAGAGGTGGGTTCTTGCTTTTGTCTACATCCTTTTGGTCATTCAGGATAGCACTGCTACCTTGCATAGGAGAGTTCACGAGAGACTGGAAAGGGATCCTTACCACTCTTTTCTTGGTAATTTGTCTTTCAACTTCAACATGGCTTATTGACGGGGGTTTTTCTTGACGGCAGTGCTCCTGATGCATAAGGTGTTAGATTCTCCTTATCTGAAGCAGGTGATGGTTGTTCATCTTCATGTGCTGTTGCAAATTCAGAATTCATTTTCTTAGATTTCAGGTGGATAGAGACTGGTGACCAGTTTTCTTTATCAGAACCCATGATGATGTTTGAAGATGATCTAGTAACATCTGTGTCATTCTTGAGGTTTTGATTATAACAGGTATCTGATGTCAGATTCTCCCTATCAAATGCTTCTTCAAAATTGCTCCTCAAACTGTATTCCAAGACGGAATCCTTTGATGTCAGATCTATCAGGGGCTGAGGTATCCAATTCTCACTATCTGAGTTTAAATTTTCTTCCAAGAAAATAGCGGCTATGTCCTTTAAAGATGATCGATGGATTCCCAGTAGGCTCTTCTCTGATCTTTGGCCACAAGAGACAGGTGGTGTCATGTTTTCCTTTTCGGACATAAATATATTTTCTCCGTCTTTTACTTCTTCTGTATAATTCTCCACATAATCCTCCATAATTGGCTGCTTTATCTTCACCATGCCAGTAGCCATAGGAGTGTAGTTCTCTCCATCTGAGAGAAATCCAGCTTCTTTATCCAAAGTTGCAATGGCATGCAAAGGTGCTTTCTGGGTTGCAAAGCGGCTCTTCTGTGATTTTTTGCTTTGGGAAACAACAGGTGTCTTCTTCTCCTTATCTGAAATGAATGTCTCTTCATCCTCTTCTTCATGCAGTTGTTTTTCTCCATAAATCTTCACGCATTCTTCAAAAATAGACTTCTCTGGCTTCAACTCACTATTAATCACAGGGCTGCTATTCTCTCCATGTGAAAGAACATCTTCTGCATTCAAAGCTGCAGTGGCATCCATAGGAAACTTTTTTATTCCAAATCGAATTTTCTCCTTGTCTGAAACAAATTTCCCTTCATCATCCCAAATGTTCTCATAATTCTGAAACATAGGTTCCGTCTGATCATGGCTTTTAACCTCCTCTTCCAAAGAACACCAATCTTCCTCATTTAGACCTCCAATTGCATTTGGACATGGACTTCGTGTGGATCTTTCCTGCAGCATCTGATCATAAAATGCTTCTAGTGCTAACTTGGCAATATCTAAAGCCAAATCCTCCTCTGTAACATCTACAATGGCATCCAACTGCAGCTGCTTCTTGAGCTCCTGATAACTCTTCAATTTCTGGTTGAACGAAAGCTTTTCCACAACAGAACCAACCATCCCATCTTGGACTTCTTCATTCCCAACAGGGTTGTCTGAGAGCAAATTGCAATATGTCTCCTTTATCTCACATTGTTCTGTATCCACAGAATTCTGTTTCAGAATCTCCAAATGCATATTTTTGTCAAGCCTGAAGCAGCCCATTCTTTCTCTCCTCTTTGTGGTCGGAATCTGAAGCGATCCAACAGACTTGTTTCTTCTTGCCAAAAGGCTTGATGATGCAATCCGCATCTCTGATCTCAGTGAGCTTGAATTTTCCTTTTCTAATGATACCTCAGCAGCACAAAACTCTTTGGTTCTATTCTCCGCAACCATAAGCATAAAAGAATTGCTCTTCTCCTCCAATTCCTTCCAAACAGATCGTTCGGTTGAAGAAAGGTTTATGGATTCTGGCATTGGCGGTGCTGAAGGCATCCTGGCAGCCCATGTTTCATATGTGTTTTCTGTCAAATTTCCAGGGTTTTCCATCTGCCAATTCAATAACCAAAATAAAATCCGAACTCAAAAGCAAAACCAGTGTCCGTTGTTCAAGAAGAACAACCAAAACATTCTAAGATTTTATTCAACCACGAAGAAGAAACAGTAACTCAATTTGATGAAACATATGTCATGATCCAATTTCTCAATTCAATAGCACACATAAGAAACAGAATCTGAAAGCAATTGAATCGAAGATTCTTGCCTGATGGGTCTCTTCTTTCTCTTCGAGCAATGCCTCCAACGGGCTTCTCATTTCCGAAGCCCTGCTCGGGAGCACCCACTGAAGCCGATAAACCCTGGTAGAAGCCCCAAGCCTCAAAACATCCCCTGGCCCAAATCTACCGGCACACAGGGCTCAATCTTCTTTCCCGAAACCCAAGTCCCATGAACTGCAATTACCGAAAAGTATCCCATCTTTAACCCCAAATCAAACACCAAGAACCCTAAAAACACATAAAATTTCAAATTAAATACCCGAGGATCGATCTGTGACAGAAAGCTTCTGCGAGGCGCGCTTCACCCGGACCTCGAGGTGGAAGCGGCTGATGCTAGGGTGGTCGAGCACGATATGGCAGTCGGAATGCCGGCCGAAGATGATCGGGTGGTCGTCTCCTCCTCCGACGGCTCTTTCCTTGGTCTCCGGAACCGGAGACGGTGGACTATGGAGGAAGATGTACTTCAAGATGCCGCCTTTCTTTAGGACCGAGAAAACCGGGATCCTTGCTTCCATTTCCTCTGGTTTCGTCTCTCCGTTCTCGGCCATTTCCGAAGAAGGATCGCGAAAGAAAGGGAGAGAGTTGCTGGAATTTCTGGGGATGGAGTAGAGGGTTTTGAATTGAGACGGGGGGAAATGAAACGGATGACCGTTAGGTTTGGGACTAACGGCTACTTTGATTTTTGAATTTTTGCAATTGTTTTTTACTCGCATTTTGGAATGGTTTAAAAGAGAGTTTATTAATTACTGCCAACAAATTATTTTGATTTTCCAAATATTTCTGATTGATTCATAAAATCTAAAGTGCTCGTCTGTTATTGATTATTTATCAAAAAATGAGGTAAAATAGGATGCAACCTTTTTTTCCGAAACAAAAAAAGAATTAAGTTGGCTATCCATGTAAATTCACCTGTTAAACTCTATTTGCTGAAGACTCTGATCTAAGGAAATAAAAAATGGAATTTTTGTAAGTCCAAAAAAAAAATTTTGATATTAAAACGCTTAAATGGAGTGATAGACAACCAAAATTTTCGCTCTTTTATAATCGTTCGCTTCTGTCCAGTTAAAATTAAATTTAAACAAAACTGAGAGAATAGGAGGAAAATAAAGAAAAATAAAACCCATTAAAGAGCCATGGAGCACTTCAACAGAGAATAATGCAATACATGACACTCAAGTAACCACGATAAATTTTGCCATTGAGAGCTGATGAGAGAGATGAATGAACCCCAATATTGCAACAAGTGGCTGAAACCATGAAAATCATGAATGAATGCATCTCCAATGAAGTCCAGATCTCAACACACATTTGATAGCTGGATATCAGTATATGATATAGCAAGAGAGTAACCAAAACCTCAATATCCTTTCAAAAGTTCTCTCAGAAAACCAGTCTAGACAAAAACAGTAAGAGATACTCATCAAGATACTCTCTTTTATTATACAAGATATCACTAATTAATGTCTCACTCAGTTCTTGTTTGGAACAAACACACATTCCACCTGCCTAGTTTCCCACATTTACCAAATTCCACCTGATATTGCCTCGATCTCGCACAAACAAAGAACTGACATCAACAAACACAGTTGTTGCTGTTGTGTCAATTTGAAGTTCAACACCATGTGTCTACCAAATGCCTCCGGAAGAAACTCTAGTCCTGCTTGCCACGAGCAAGCCGAGCCTGGTGTCTGAGTTCTGCCTTTTTCCACTTCACAATAAGTTGGCAGAGTGTCAACAGTGTTCACCTAGAAACAGTGAACAATCTCAGTTTAAGGATAAATATGGAAATAAAAATCTAATACTGACAAGGTGGGTTGGTTGCTTACCAAAATTACTATAGTTATGATGAGAAGAGGCCCAGACCAGAAGACAGAGAAAAAAAGGCCATGAGGATCAAAATAATTCTGGCCTGCGAAGCTCTCCCAGTTCTTTCCCAGGAAAGTGTTTATCTTTTTAGCAAGAAATACACCAGAAACTGCATGAAACTCAAGATGCAGGAGTCCGGAAACTTCAGACATACATATATACTTGGAAACAACAGTTACTAAAGTTGATATAAGCAACACTTTGAACAGATGTCAGAAACCTACCATTTCATATGTTAGCAATGCATCCTGACAGGAATGAACAATTTCTAACTTTTGAAACAAATCATCTGCAAAACATGAAGGACAAGGTTTATGTTGTACTAAACATAGATTATGACTTTCTCAGCCACTCAATACTCTTTTGCTAGTCTTCTGCTGTAGAACACATCTCTGATTCTCCATGCCTACTTGTCATTTACTACAAGAACAGCAGCTGGCTCCACACATTTTTTTTTAAAAAAACTGTGAAACCTACTCTACCATGGACAAGGTAACTGTACAGGTTCCAATATGACATTCATTTATGCTCAGCTACCAAAAAATGAGAAAATAAAAAAAAATTCTGCAGAAAGAGAAAGAACATGGTTTTTCTCATTCCTGCACCTAGTTCTCATTGGAGGACAGACCTGGAGCAACCACATTATTGATACCTAATCATACAGTTTCAATTCCAGAGATCAGAATTATTCATAGAGATATTTTAGTACCTGATATCCAAAAACTAATGCCCCTGTAGCTGCACTAGAAAGTAGTAGATAAGCTCCCAGGTTACTCTCTGAGAATTTGCTAGCTAATACACGATGATGGTTCCTGCATGAGACCTGTCAAAGCTCCATTCTAATGTGCTTGGCACAATTGTTGCATAGGGTTTTCGAGCAGATCAAAGTTATATTTTTCATTCCTAGTGCACAGCTTCAAAGATGAGATAAATTTCAAACTGTTCATTACAGCAACAAATATGACAGATAGTCATCCAAACGAAGGCCCATATGAGACTAGTGATATCAGAATCTTCACTCGGAGAGGAACATAGATCTTTGCACATATGGCAGAGAAAAGCATCCATAGTTTGATTATCTCAAAGACAATAGAACAACGGATTCAGCAAACTTCTGATGAATCATAGGCTAGCAATAACTTTAGCTGGTATTTGAACTTGGTGCCCATGCTGTTTCTCTATGAATCATTGGTCATTCTATATCCTAATACCCAAAAATTCAAAACCACATCATAGTACATTTGAGCCCCCTAATGCAGCATGAAAAATTAGGGGTCAGCCTGACAGATTAACAAAATATGTAAAACTTGAACAAAAGGCGAAGCAAAAACTCACATGCGAGCATGAACAAATAAAGCTGGAAATTTACCCTTCTCCTCGAAAAGATGACAACCAGCAGCAGGACAGCATGAAACAGTAACAAGCACACCAGCCAGGGCTCATGCCCTCGCTCGTTTCAACAACTCAAAAGCAAAAAAAAAAAAAAAAAAAAAAAGAAGAAAGAAAAACTCTTTAATCAAAGAATGCGATAGAAAACAAGAAAGAACCGGACCTTCCAATCAATGGCGTGGAAGAAGCCGACTAAGTTCTCGACCGCTGGCCGGAATCCTCGCTGGATCTCGCCAGAGAACTTCTCCAGAAACTGCGCCGCGAGATCCGCGTGCTCCTTCAGAGACGATCTCAGATCCTCCATCGACGACGAGAAGAGAGACAGAAGCGGAAAGATCTAGCATATACGCTGGCTATTTTGCCTCCAGATCGTAAACATCAATCTGGAAGCATGAGCCACGGATCTCGAGGCAATATTTCACATTTTCGCCATTTTCACCGCCTTTAATTGGGGAAAAGGCAAAAACCTTTGTAGAATATAGTAATATTGTCAATAACTTAGCCGAACCATCTTCCGGTTTTCTGCCCATCAAAATGGAATCCAAACGGAAAAATCCCATATTGCATAAAAAATATTTGCATACAACCCCTCATATTAAGTCAAATTTCTGATGGTGATCATTAAAATACGCCACATAATCCGATGAAGTTCACAAGAAGAGTTTTGGAATTGAAATTGCGTAAAATTTTGAATTTAATAGGGGTATATATACAAAAAAATTCCAAAGGAATGCAAGGGCTAATTTGCAAATCTTTAGGATTCCGGAGGGCAATGTGTAAAGAAGTCCTAAATGCCAGTTTTTTTGAAGGTCCACCTCCAACAACCCATTTGAATCCATGAAGAACTCGGAATTGGGGTCATCGAAAAGCATTTATATGCTGGTGTTTGGTGGGCAGAAATCCATCACCAACCCAAAACCACCAACCTTTGATCCATGGAATCCATCCTCCTCTCCTCCTCCTCCTCCTCCTCCATTTGCCAATTCCTTCTTGTTCGTCCCAAATCCCTCCCAAATCCAGGTTTTTCCGGAAATCTCTCGTTTCCGATATCAAAGTTGGCAGCTTTGTCTTATCCCTCCCGTTTTTCGTTCAGAATTTGGCTGAAATTGCGCTGAATCTTTTTTGGGTGGTTTTGTGTAGATGCTGGAGTCCGAGGAGGTGGTCGCTGATGAGTGCGAAGGCGTCCGTGGAGCCTGTGGATCAGAGCATAAGTCCCAGGGTGAGCTCCGTCAAGCCTTCCAAGACGATGGCCATCACGGATCTCGCCACCGCGCTTGTGCAGTCTGGTCTTCCCGTCATTAGGTTGGCTGCCGGAGAGCCCGATTTTGATACTCCGGAAGTCATTGCGGAGGTTAGGATTTTGCCATTTTTTGTGTTCTTTGTTGCAACTGTGCAAAGATCAGATTTCTTTTTTTTAAAAAAAAAATTCCTCCTTTCGTGGTCTAGTGGTTTTGAGATAAAAGAATGGTAGAATTTTTAGTGCGGCTTAGATTTTGTGAGTGAAGGTAGAATTTTTATGTGTTTCAGGCCCTTTAGAGGAGAAAGAGGCAATTAAATTTTGTTTTTGGGTGATGTGATTAGGATTAGTTCGATCTAATCAAGCTTAGTGAACTTTCTGTGGATGTAGCTCTTCTTTTTGAAAACTGCTGCCTTTTTTACTCTGTTTACTGGGGTATTTATCTTGATTTTCTGATAATTGGATGCTCAGGCTGGAATAAATGCGATTCGAGAAGGTCATACAAGGTACACACCCAATGCAGGAACTTTGGAGCTTCGAAAAGCGATTTGTCATAAACTCCAAGGTTAGAGTCTTCTTGCTGTATTTATGTTTTGATTAACATATTGTAATCTTAGCCAGTGAGTGGAAACTTCTACTTTGTGGTTGATGGGCAGAGGAAAATGGGTTGATGTATACGCCTGATCAGATATTGGTTGGCAACGGCGCGAAGCAGCCTATCATGCAGGCTGTTCTTGCAGTCTGTTCACCAGGGGATGAGGTGAAGCAATTTTCATGCGTGCACCATTGCATGACTTTTGTATGATGTGGTGCATTATGATTGAGTATATGCTTCTACTTAAATATGATTTTCATGTTTGAATGATGTTTCTTCCATTAGAATTGATGTAATAGATTTTGGGATGAAAAACATGAAGTGTATTACCCAACTATGGGTTTTTAGAATTGATGTCTGCAGTTAAAATTCTCGAGTAACCCCAATGCATAAAGCTTTTCTTATTTTGAGATGTTACCTAAGGTTCATGGTGCCCTTTGAACATTTGCTTCTTTTGTGTTTGGACTTCCTGTCCCTCTGAATTCCTTCTTCATTGAAGCTTTCTCAGAACTCTCTCTGTGAAAATATTCTGTTATGATTTTTTTTACTGCTGGCTGCATTTAGGTTTTAATCCCAGCTCCATATTGGGTGAGTTATCCTGAAATGGCTAGGTTGGCTGATGCAACACCAGTAATAATTTCCACAGACATATCAGATAACTTCCTTCTGAAACCAGAAATACTTGCTTCAAAAATCAATGAGAAGTCAAGACTACTGATTCTGTGTTCTCCATCAAACCCTACTGGGTCTGTTTACCCCAAGGAACTTCTCAGGGAGATAGCCAGTATTGTAAGGAAGCATCCGAGGCTCTTGGTACGCATGCTGACATAATTCCTCAGCTGAACTAATGTTGACATGTCCACATCATTAGATGTGCTTGATCATGCTTTGCATTTCAGGTGCTATCCGATGAGATCTATGAGCATGTTATTTACCCACCAGCAGAACACACAAGCTTTGCTTCATTACCTGGCATGTGGGAGAGAACCATAACCGTCAATGGCTTCTCAAAGGTAATTTTCCTTGTCTGGACTTTTGATGTTATATTAGAATCACGAAATACTAGTTAAGTTTCAAAAAATAACCTGTAAGTAAAAAATATTAAACTTTGGAGCTTTTCGATTTGTACATCACAAAATAGTGGATCAATGGTTCTCAGTTATACTGTTCCTCAGTGACAGTCTCTATCTTGGATATTCCATCTGTTATTTTTTTAAGGAAAAATTTCAAAAAACCCACTGAAAATTTTCCAAATTCCTGAACCCACCATCTCTGCCCCCACCCCCCCAAAACTAATTTTTGAATTTTCCAATAACCCCCTCTTTTAGCCACTATTAGTGCAAAAAACCCATATGATGGGTACCACTCTACATGGTTCAAGCATTAGGAGTACTGTTTTGTACTGTAGCATTATTATATGCCTAAAAATTGAACATTATGATAAAAAAAACATCTTTTTTAGTCGTATGTAATTAATTTTGACTATAATATTGAATTTTTAGTTATATATATTTGGTTTTGATCATTTAATCTTAATTCTACTCATATAAAAGGACTAACTGTAAAAAACAGACCTGGTACTTGACCCATGTGGAGTGACTGAATGGAAATTTTAAAAGTCATAGAGGGTTTCAGGAATCTGAAAAATCTTTAGGGGGTTTTGGGAATTTCCCTTTTTTTATTATTGGTCATTCAGTGACTAAGAAATACATCTAATTGAAAATCATTATCTGATGGTTTTGAGGGCATCAATGTTGGGATGTTAATGTACTATATGTGAGGTTCAAATTGGCAGATGATATTTGCAGGCTTTTGCAATGACGGGTTGGAGACTTGGATATCTTGCTGGCCCTAAACACTTTGTTACAGCATGTGGGAAAATTCAAAGCCAGGTATTTCTCCAGTAAAAGATATGGTGCTAAGTATATGGCAGTGATCAACACTGCAATATTTGCTTGTATGCATTAATGTTGAGATTGATCAATTTTTAGAGGTCTAGCATCTAGTATGCTTATGATTCTGTTGGATTCAACATTGTAGGAATGTGATTTTTTATGATTTCCACAATGGTAGCTAAACAAAATATTAGAGATAAAGGAAAATTATAAGTATCTATGCTTGTTTCAGGCTTTTAGAAATGACCTTTTGTTTCCTAAGCCCAAAACCAGATGGTGACTGAATATAATAACCTAATTTCACACACATTTCACCTTTAACTCCCACATCTGGCATAATGGTCTCTTGTTTGGGTATGATAGGCTTTGACCTGACATTAATAAGTTGTGCTTCGTATCTTAGTACATATACTTGCCATTCATGTCTCTAGAGATGATATTAATTCGCAAGTCCTTATGATTGCAGAATACATCAGGTGCAAGTAGCATTTCACAAAAAGCAGGACTTGCAGCTCTTGGCCTAGGCTATGCTGGTGGTGAAGCTGTGGCTACAATGGTGAAGGCATTCCAGGAGCGACGGGATTTCCTAGTGAAAAGCTTTGTGGAAATGGAGGGTGTGAAAATATCAAAACCCCAGGTAATCTATCGGAGCTCTCAATCTTTTTGGTAAAGCTTCAGCAGCTTATCAAATCTTGTATGGTACTTGCAGGGTGCTTTCTACTTGTTCCTTGATTTCAGCTCCTATTATGGGTCTGAAGTTGAAGGCTTTGGTATTATTAAGGACTCTGAATCCCTCTGTCGGTTCCTTTTGGAGAAGGCACAGGTAAGGGCATCGGTAGATTGCTGATCAGATTGGAATTAGTGCTACATAAAAATCAAATATTGAAACATCTTTATTTGTATTCAGTTTTATTAGGTGAATACAAATACTAATATAGATAATTTTCAGATATCCATCACCCTATCAGCTTTAATGCCAATTGGAATTCAAACAGATTTAATTAACTTTCTAGTTGGTTTTCTTTATTCATAGGTAGCCATTGTTCCTGGAGATGCATTTGGAGATGATAGGTGCATACGAATCTCATATGCAGCATCCTTGTCAACCCTCCAGGCAGCAGTAGAAAAAATACGGGAAGCAATCGTTCTCCTTAGACCTCCTGTTGCAGTTTGATAACTGAAAAGATGAATTCAGAATTCGCAAACGTATTCCAAGCCATTGCTGAATCTGTTGTTGTAAGATCAAGTGTTTATTCCAGTGAATAAGTTAGCATCAAGTGTTTGAACCAGAGTTTATGTAAGACATTGCAGAATGAATAAGAAGATTCTATATGATTTTCTTTTTTTGGTTTTCATTCCTCCAAAGTAGATATTATGTGCATCAGATATGGTATTTTTTTTTCTTCAAGATAAACTTGCACGAGATACATTGAAGTAAAGTAACTATATACGTCTTGAAATCTGATTTCCTTTCTAGATTTTAAATCTTGAAAATCTCGATGTTTGATTTGATTTGTTTTTAATAGTTTTACTTCACATTTTGCATGTTGTTAGAGGCAATCAAACAAAAGTTATCAATTCAAAGCCATGAACTGGATATCGGATTCATTTACAGGCCTAGCAGAGATACAGAGCATGTCACATTTACAAAATTTGCAGCATTTTCTGCTTGTAAATACAAAATTCGCAATGCTGAATCATGTTCTTGCTGAGATAATTTTTCTCAATCCTGTATATCATCACCTTTTGATACTATAAATATTCAAGGTTCAAAAGCAAAGCAAAGCAAATGGATGCTAAAGATCAATATTTGCTCAACAAAATCAAAAAAATTGAAACTACCATAAAACTCCTACAAAAAATTTATATAGGGAAAAATCTTTAAAGCCCCCTAGCAAATTTTTAATCCGATTAAGTCCATTCAATTTTTTTTTTCTTTATTTCTAGCTCCTGTTATCAAAAAAGCTTATAAATGAACCATGTCAGATTGGGTTGGACTAGTTCGAGTTAGGCCCGAAATTTTATATTGACTAGTAAATAGTACAAATGAAGATTTTAAATAAAAAATAAATACTATAAGGTAATTAAATGAATGCCTATATATTGAAAAATGGATACTCTAAATTAAAATATAAATATTTGTGTGTTAAAAAATGACGACCTTAAATTAAAGAGTTTTTAATAATGAACCACCAACCTTATTGTAAATTTACAAAAAAAATACCTCAATTAAAATTTTTTTAAAAAAATTAATTTATTTTTATCAATTAAATTAATATAAAGATACAATTGTTCTCATTTGGTTTTATCTCGAATAATCGGTTCATAATTATTGGACAACAAACA